>CM041296.1:77613808-77691308 GCA_023052935.1 Piezodorus guildinii
ACGAGTGAAACCATTGAAGAATTAATTAAATTGAATTAACATAGAAACATTTGTTTTATTAAAAACTCTATTTTATTATTATCTAAAATAATAATTTTTGTTTTATCACTCTTTATTCAATTTTACAAGCTTGTGTATAAGATAATATATTTTCTAAAATCTTTCTTTTCCAAACGGTATATTATACGTCTATATTACTGTTCTTATGTTCAAAAACAAAACTAGCGCTTCATTGTCAAGCCGCCAGGTTGCAGCGCGGTCAACACGCACTTCCCTTTTTCGGGAACCCAAACAACAGTTAGTTTTATCGGCTTTTCATCACTCTCCATTACCCTTTAAGATTCCGTGTATCAGATAATGTTCTTCCTAAAATATTTAGCCATACAACGGTATATTATCCATCTATATTACTATTGTTGTGTTCAAAAACATAAAAAATGCATAAACAAATATTTGTTCAGTTTTCTCCTTTGGTTTATCAAATTCGCTAAACTTACATATTTAGCTGTTAATTATCAATGGTAACAACGTAATACAGTTATTTTTATAGAATCTATAGAATTAAAGGTACTTTAGATGAAGAAATATAAAATATCGGCATTTAAGCCCTGCCATACTATTTCAATCAGAATGAAACCTACATCATATTGAAGCACATTTAATTTTACATCCATATAGCGAGTTTAATCAAAATCGTTAGAGTCGTTTTTGAGAAAATTATAAAAAGGTGCAAAATGCATAGTAGAAAGTAGCACTTCCGGCCAGCCGAATTTATTAAAAAAGGTTGCGGCAACATCTCGGGCTTATAGTAGTCTTAAATATGAAATTTCATTTCCGTACGACTTTTCGTTTTTGCGCTAGAGTTACCACACACAAACACACAGACCTTTTTTCGGGACTTGGTTAATTGGACTCAGGGGACCCTAAAACGTGTATTTCCGTTGAAAACTGGAAGTCGAAAATTTTCACGATCGCAATACTTTCTCTTATTATATATTTCATATATAGGTAAGTGAAAGTAATAATTAAATTATTATTTTTTATTACATTTATTTCGGCCATAAGGAATATATATATATTGCCCCCATTGGTGGGGGTGGACTATAGATTGTCAGAATCCTGTACAAAAAATACTTCATTGCATGTTTACCATATCCTACGTAAAAAAAAAAAAAAAAAATCCTAAAAAACTTTGTAAATCATACTAGATTTCAAAAATAACTCCAGTATAATTCATGCGTCAGGTATAGAAAGTTTACGGGTAAGTCTTGAAGTAATTCTTCTCATATTTATCTTGACTAGGGTTCACAAATTGAAGAATAATACACAGCTATATTTTAAAAATTTCTTTTATCCATTATATAAAACAAGTACAAAATATCGTGATTTAATAAATAATTTTCAATTTTTAATTTGATTCCATGACCTTTTCCACATCTTTCTATGAAACCAATGACATTTTTAGATATTCTAGAAGAAAATTAAAATAAGCTAAATTATAGAATTTTGAAAAACATGTAATTATGTTTAGGGAAATTCAATTCAGCAGACGTTTTCTGAAATCTGGAAAAAAAAAGTAAACAAGTATTAATTATTTTACAACAAAGCGTTTTGTATTTTAGAAAAAACTAATTATATTTTTAAAGAAGTTAGCAACCATGTATTGCACCAAATCTTATATTAGCTTGTTTTTACGTTAAAGCTATGCTTGATAAAGGGTTTGAGTTGTAAAGTTTCAAATATTGTTCAATCTATTTCATTTACTTCCTCCTTATCATTTATGGGTTTAGTGTCGACTAAAATAATCAGATGCGCGAACGACCATGCAATCATTGCACAACTAGAAGATTCTTCAATATGACGTAACAATCTCTTGCAAATCATACAAATCTCACCTATTTACCTCCATTGCCTTGTCATGGTTGGATATTACCTACTTAAACTACAGAGAACACGTAACCTCGATTTTCTATGTGAAACTGTTCTCTGTCAACTATTGGTGTATAAATAAAGAAATTGAAGCTATTGAATGGAATTGAGGATAAAAGGTCACTATCCCAAAACCGATATGGGTGAATTTATATTTAAGCCAAAGGAGGCTTAGGTTTAGGTTAGAGTATTTTTAGAATGATGTCATTAAAGGTCATTTAATTTTTTTATTATAATAAAAAAAGGAGAGGATTATTTCTTTAAATATGTCAATAAAGGTTATTTTATTTATATTTATATGATACAAAAAGGAGAGGATTTTGTATTTAAAGATGTCAATAAAGGTTATTTTATTTATTTGTATATAATAAAAAAGAAGAGGATTTCGTCTTTAAATATGTCAATAAAGGTTATTTTATTTATTTTTAAATAATAAAAAAAGGAGAGGATTTTCTCTTTAAAGATGTCAATAAAGGTTATTATATTTATTTTTAAATAATAATAATATTAATAGGCTTAGCGAACCCAAATGTTCGATGCCGATACCACTAGTCTTAGTCTAGTCTTAATTTCAATCCAATGAACACCATTGGAGAATTAAAACTAATTCCAACAAATTACTTTTACCCTTCGTCATAAACCTATGACATCCTGCCCTTCAGTATCCTTTAATAACACTCTGTTAGTCCCTGTTAACAGATCCGATCTAGGAATCCATCTCGACAAACGTCTTACTTGGAATCCTCTTACAAGGGTAAAACAACAAGAATCTGTCCGACGTTTTCGGCTACTTCAACACTTACTGAACAAATACTCAAACCTTCCACTTAACAAGAAAGTACTTTACTCATCTATATTATCATCATAAGACCGATATGGACTTACGGAGTAGAGCTATGAGGCTCTACTAAACCATCGAATTGATCTCGTACCCAATCCTATCGATCGAAAATCCTTCGAAATATCCTCAATGCTCCTTACTTTGTCATGAATAAACTCATCCACAAGGACTTTAATATCCCATATGTTATTGATTTGGCCCGAACAAGGTATCAATCCTTCCATGACAAACTTCATTCTCACTCTTACCCATTAGTTTCATTCATTGCTTCCTCTTCGATCCCTGATAATCCTCCGAGGCGTCTCAAAAGAGAATGGCTACGAGACCTTGTAGTTAAGAATATTTTTAGCGTGCTGCCACTAGGTCGTGTATTTCATGACAATTTCCTATATTACCATCACATTTACTTGATGCATTTTTTGAACCCCGTTGTAGACATCAATATAGATGTTTAGAAAAAAAAAAAAAAAAATACAATAGCGAATTTTGCACTGGCTTCTCTGTTTTCGTGGTATTTTTTTAGGATATCGCCATGTTGGGGGCCGAACACGGATATGTTTGCTCTTTTAAAACTCTGTTATTTAGTCAGTCTTAGCTTTGGACAGTATTTTCTAGTGTATTACAATTTTTTAATGTATTGTCTTTGTCATTGATGACTATCACCTTAGCGGAAAGTTAAAATAATTGTAAATACTGTTTTTAACACTAAAAAGCACTTATAGTATGGCAGCTTTAAAGGCGCAACCTTATCCGTGTTTGGCGTCCAACCTTACGATTTCCAAATTGAAAAAAAGAGCAGAAGAACAGAAAGGCCAGATTAAGTACAAAAATCGCGAGGTATAATTTAAAGAGTGCAATTATAAAAGTGGTAAGTATGGAACATGCAGTTACCAAAAGAGGCTCTAAAGCGACAAAATTCACAGCTTTATAGATGCTAGTAATTGGGCGCCTTGGGCACAGCTTTCGGAACTCGTGGTTTTAAAGTGGATACGGTTGGATTTAAAGACTTGTGATGGAAGAGGAATTCCTCTTCACATAATAAAATAGTAATAAATATAGGCTTACTGAACCATCCCGATACCACCAAATACTGCCTACACAGGGTTTGTCAAATGATCACCGTTCAAGCCCAAGCCCACGAGATCAGCCTTATTAACACCATGCTCCTATTGACGCTTCGGCCTACCTTTTGGACGCCTACCAGTCGGTTCAGCGAACACCAACTTTATCGGAATACGTTCTTCACTGAGCCCAGCAACTTGACTCGCCCATTCGAATCTCCGCGATGCTATCAACTCAATTATATTCACAGAGTAAAAGCTCCTCAATTTCGCGTTGTGAAACCTTCCAAACTCTCCAGTGGCCTCATCTCTGTTTGTACCAAATGTTTTACTCAGTACCTTATTTTCGAAAACCTTAAGACGTTGTTCATCCTTTAAAGTAAGCCCTCACGTTTTACATCCTTAAAGAACCGTCGGAAGCATAATAGTTTTATAAATTCTAGCCTTTAAGTTTTTAGACAAAAGTCGTAAGTAATTTCGCAACTAAATAATTACTCGGATTTCCCACCTTTAATCGGGACTTTATTTCCTCCTTTATTTATTTTTTTCTTGTTATCGTTGAACCTAAATACTTAAATTTCTCTACGTGCTCAAAAGTATGTCCTGATATATCTATATCACCAAGATCGCCACCGTTTCTACTACTAATCATATATTTCGTCTTATCGGTATTTATTTCGAGCTCTATTTCTTTACTGCTTTTTATTAACGCACTTTTATGGTTTCCTCTTCGCCGAGCAACACTAACTCATCGACGTACCCGAAAACCGGAATTTTACTACACAAATTCAAACGTGAGTTTCACAATTTCTATGACATATTCTGTTGATAAATTAAATAAAACGATCCACCTTGTTTCAAACCCGATCGCACCTCAAATCTCTCGGAATAATTATGACCGATTCTAACTTTATAGAATGTTTCCGACAAACATCTTCCCTATTTCCTGTCAAATCATGATTTTATACAGATTCTGACGGTCTATGGAATCATACGCTTTTTTATAATCGATATTATATCGATGGACTAGTCCGTTGTATTCTAACTTTTTCTCTGATATTAAACGAATTCCTCTTCACATAGTCGTGGAATTTAAATACGATAAGAAAGGATTAAGAAGGTTAATAATAAACGTCCAAGGTATAGGCTGAAACGTAGATGGAAGATGACAGAAGAAAAGTCTTTGTAGATGTTGAGTGAAAAGTAATGAAAGGTTGTTGCTGCTATCGGGAATGAAAATCCGGGTCTTATCTTCGGCATTATTATTCTGATAGGACCATTATTAATTAATTTTGATTATATTCTTTTATTATTTTGATTTTTATAGCAACCGTGGATACGACGAAGTAGGGCAGGAGGTGGAGGGGAGTGAAGGTACGGGAGGAGGCGGTGGTGGGGAGGGAACCAACACTCGCCAGCTCACAGTCGTTCCAACCAGTGTGTTGTCACTGTCGCTCTTGTGCTAAATTCGATATATTGTGTGACAGTTTGTAGACTTTTAGTTCTTCTAGTCAGTGCCCTGCTTCTGTGACGTAAACAGGTGGATAACAGATACCAGGTAATTTGGTTTTATTTATTATTTCGGAGTAGTTTCATCGCCGGAGTGTATTTTTGTATGTCGACCGTTCGCCTCTCTTCCTTCACCACCGTTAACGTTACCCCTTCCTCCTGTCTTGGCCTGCCTATATTTTCGTTTTGTAACCTTTTTTAATGTCAATATTTTCTCTAATTTTTGTTCTGATATAAGTTTTTGATTATTTTATTTTTATTTTGTTATGTATTCGTACGTTATTATTTTACAAATATAATACCATGATATAGCTCACTATTTATATTCTTTATAATCATAAAATTATTTTTTTAACAACATTATTGATCATAAGTGTTCTCTATTGTATTTTTTTGTAATTATTTTTATAACAGTATGCTTGATGTTATATGTTATCATTCATTATCAGTTTCAACTTTATTGAAATCAAGCCTTTAAAAATGTTTACAGTTTTATTTTAATATACATGGTAACATGAATTTTTCGATACCCAAAACAGTACAAATTCAACTCGTTAATTCAATATTATAATTAATGTTCTTAAATTAATTTGGCTTACTAAATAATACATTAAAATAAAATAAAAATACGCGTAATTTCCGGTCTAAATTGTGTTATAATTACCCAATATTTTTCCTCTTTGAAATTCCTTATCTTCAAGGTTTTGATGGTTTTACAATGCTTCCTAGATTGTTAATTGCAAAACTTTCAATTGTTTTTATTGCAATTGTAACAAAAACATATTTTAAATGTTTTAGTAGTAAATAAATACTGAGTAGTTGATTGCCGAACCAGAAAAAAACATTCTGAAACAGGTGTTGAGTCTTTAAAAACACAGTGTTTTTAATGTTTTCATTCAGCTTAGTAAACTAAGCTTAAAAATTGAATTTACATTGGATTTGATTGATAAGATGTTTATTTTATCTATATAATATTTTATAGACACTTTCACACCATAGGGTCTATAACAATTTATAGCTTTTAATGTAGTATTAATACTAACATATTTAATTACATGGGGATGATTCAAATAAATTTAACATTTCTGTGATAGTCAAATTAATTCACTTATGTTTTTAAATTCTGAATAATCATACTTTCTGCTTTTAATAATTACTGTTAATAAAGCCCATAAAATGGGTTTTTATTAACTTCGCCAATTAGTTATCAAGCTGATTTAATGGTTTGAAAACTAGTATTTATCTATAAATTATCTTTTACTATTAAGTGTTATTGTCCAGATTATTGGTTTAAAACAAATTATTGGTCTATATAAGAAGTAATATTCTTTTTTTATTATTTGGTTAAATAGAATGTGAAAGCTTTGGCTATAAAGGTGACAGTGCTTATGGCCTTGATGTAATTATACTGCACAGCAGTTCCTTAAATTCCCCGTTTTGGAAGTGTTACACATTAATCTCCAAAAAACATTCAAATTCCTGTAGCTAGATTGGAATTAAACTGTCAACTTTTGTTGAAAGGTGCAAATGATTTTGTAAACCCATAATATTTAACATTTATAAGTTGTTTTGACGGTTTTGTCATAGTTCCAGGAACAACATAGCTACCTATTATCAATTAATCTTTATTTTAAATTGAATATTCATTCTGATACATGATACCTTGCTGTATGAAATACATGTGAATCTTTTAAATAAAATCCAAGGTCAAACACTTATATATTGTTATAGTTTAATAACACTTGGTTGTTTGGTATTAGTAAATGTTATTTTTGAAACACCTTTGTTATCAATCCGCGCCGGGATTGCAATCTTATCGTTGATCAGTGAAACAAACTATCGAGTTTGAAACAGTATATAATTTTCAATGAATTTTATAGAACTATTATTCTAAAATAATTAATTATTCTATTATCTTTCTGCATTCTTTCATTTAAAATATTTTGATTGCTTTTGTATGATTATACCACATTCAAAATCATATTTTGTTAAATGAACTTTATGTAACTGTCTTGATAAACTAATTTTAAAATTCCAGTAATCTTTGCAATCACAACTTTCTTTCTCCGTATAGTTTCGAAATTTATCGGCATTGAGACATTGTTTATAGCTGTAATGATAATAGCTTTTTCATATAATCACTTTTCTAATCTTTTCATTTCCAGTTTTAACATTTATATTGAACTAGCCGATTAACGCTTCTGACGTGCTAGTCGATAATATATCACGTTATTGCTCTTAATTTCTTTCAGAGATAATTAATGTTATGTAAACTTTGAGCGTTGCGGTTTATTTATGCTTTATATAATCCATGTTTAATAACTATATTTTTACTTTAGTTGAATGTAATATTTACGAAATTATATTAAATGGATTTGTACTTATTGGTTATTTCTGTAGATGATTGTTATATTACAGGTCTTTAATTTTTTTCTTATTAATTTTGGTCTATGGTAATTTTTTTAATGTTTTTTGGCTGGGGTATTATCGATTTTAACGACCTAACCAACTGTAATCAAGCAAATTAGAACTGGATATCATATAATAATAATAATAATAAAAGGCTTAGGGAATCGGAAATGTTTTTTACACAGATTCGTTCAATGATCATCCTTGAAGACCAAGCTCCTGAGATCAGATTCAACACAATCCTCCCATCGACGCTTCGGTTTATCTCATGGACGCCTATCAGTCGGTACCAAATATTTCGAGATTCATTATTCACCGAGCCCAACAAGTGTGTTTCTCAAGTTTACAGTAGTAGTCTTAGAAAATGTGGTTAAAGGTGTAAGCAAGATTTTCTTTATGGGACCAAGGATTTAAAATTTTTAAGGAGGAGGAATAGATGGCTTGAAAGTTTTACTCAAACACTGCCTTTGCAGGTGAAAACAGTCTCTAACCACACTTTTTATTTATTTTTTTTTTTCATCTTTTAGCTCCCCTGTGGCAACACATACATGAACGTATTACTATTATAAATTAGACTTTTTTTCCAGTTATTGTGTGGAGGAAAGTACATTGTCCGCAGAATCCGCAGAGGAAAAGATTCTCCAGTGTGATGTTTCGCCTTGAACCTTCTACTCTTGAGATTTATCGTTATTATTAAGAGCTCAACTCTGATTTTTTTTTGTTCTTTGAGTGGTTTTATCAGACTTTCAATTATATTAGATCCGAAATCCTCTTGGCGATGGCTGTGATACCCACTTATGTTGAAGTAGCACAGGTTCCTCCTAAACCCTCGAAGTGATTCCCCGATTAGAAAAGATGAAGGGGATAAAAAAAAGAGGCCGCCTTTACCTGGAGCAGAACCTTGATGAGGCCATCTGCTTGACCATCTGCCCCTCGGCCCTGGACCCTTTGATTTAGTCAGCCTTCCAGCCTCCAGTAAACACAGTTCAGGGAGTTATACAAGATTCGCTGAGGCCTATCTTATGTTTACTGTTTGTAAACAGTTACTTTGAGGATACCTGATTGGTTGAGTTTTAGAAGCTTGAGATGTCTTTTCCCTTCCTTATTCGTTTTCTTGTGTATAATTAACATAGTTATTTTATTTTTGGCACCGTACACAAATAGTGTGGAACAGATGTATACCCCTAAACATATCCAAATGCAATTACACATTACAAAAAAAATTATATATATTAAGTAAATTTGAAATAATTTTTAAAATTTTAATTTTATAAGCCAAATCTTCTTTCCA
Organism: Piezodorus guildinii; assembly: GCA_023052935.1. Classification (NCBI taxonomy): domain Eukaryota; kingdom Metazoa; phylum Arthropoda; class Insecta; order Hemiptera; family Pentatomidae; genus Piezodorus; species Piezodorus guildinii. Next base: position 77,622,849 of record CM041296.1, read on the forward strand.
AGAATCATTTTTAACTTAAGTATGACAACGAAATTTATTAATTATATATATAATAAAATGGTTTTATGTCTCATAAAAGTGAAACTTTATATTTTTTTTGAAATTCATTCGGTTTTAGAGCTTATTAGATTATCTAATTATTATTGTAGTACAGATAATTAAATGTCCAGTTAAGCAATTATTTATCAATCCCAAAACATAAATACTCATTCGAAAAATAATCCTATTTCTATGCACATGAAAGCTGAATTTTCTCATTGACCAGCATTTTCAAATGTATCAAACTTTTAAATAGTTTTTAGCGACTAAAATTCATTTATTTCGCTATTAGAACATAGAATAACTTATTTATAAAACCTTCAATCACACCTTTTTTTTTTTTAGGTAAAAAGTTTTACTCACAAATAGGAAAAATTATTAAAAGCTAAAATATATATTGATTAATTATTGGTATGTCTACTTCTAGTGGTATGCTTTTAGTGAATTTAATAACATTTAGATTTATAAATCCAAGTCGCTTTTTAACACAAAATATTACGAGTGAGTGGTTGTCGTTTACAGTTGGTTACTTAATAATGAAATATATTAGTAATCGGTTTTACTTTTATGATTAACGCACTAGCAAAAAAAAAAAAAAAAAAAGAAAAAAAGAAGTTGGTGGGAGTTGCGTGGTCTAGTGGATAGATCACTAATCTACTGCTTTCTAGGTCCTGGGTTCGAATCTCGGCTGTGGAAGAATATTATTTATTCTGTTGTCTCACCCGTGGACCGACTCTGGGGTATGGGAACCCTGGTGGAGCACATCCAGGCCCTATTATGTTGATACCCCAAAATGGTTTAAAAACCTGGTGGCCAAGTGTGATCTCGGCGTAATCACCACATTGCACCACCGTTGGCCCGTGAAAAAATACGAATCTCTAAATGTACTGATGCCAATACCCTTTAGGGATTGTAGGGGTACAGACTTTTTTCTTAGGTATAATCTTCAAAATCATTAATGCGTGGCGTGTTAAAAAAAAAAAAATCTTGTACTGTACATTCATTGGAATATTTGACTCAATCAATTAATTATGCGTGTTTTGACAATTAGGTCCCAAACGATTTAATTAATCTGTCAAAATTTTTGGATAATTATTGGCTTAATCCATTGCCGCCATGAAGAGATTTAATACGAAGGTGGTTGGCATTAATGTGGCCCTCCAGCCGCTGGAACGGGTTTGGTCCGGTCTTCGCCTCCTGGAGCAGTTTAATTTTTAAATACCAATTTGACTGTATAATTTATCAGTGTTGGGGTAAGCCAGGTAGCCGGCATTCCTGCTCCCTCTGTGGGTCCCTTTGTGTTGGGATCATCTTCATTGTTGCATCTTTCTTTTGGTATCAGCAATGTTTATCCTAATTATTTCATCCATCAATTTTTTATGGACAAAAGAATTTTTTTTATTTTAGAAATATTTTCGGCTCCTACCATCAATTATTTATTTACATAAATCGACACTACTTTTCAAACATTGGTGAGTGTCAGTCCTGATGGAAAGGCCTTGATGTTAGGCCGATACGTCAAAACAATTGTTCATTGTTGGTGTGCTTCACAGTACCTGAGCAAATATGATTTATTTACTTTTAATAGTTATTTACACGGAATTCGGTGTTATCTCAGTAATATGGATTGCCGTACGCCAAAATAATACATCTGTGGCGGTCTTGAAAAACTGGATAACTCGAGTTATATCAAAAATGAGTTAACTCCACGTATCGCTCCCTCAGACCGTCTCCTACGTCGTGTTAAATTGGTTAAAGAAATTTCTTGGTAGAAGAAATTTCAGGTGGAAAGAAAGAAGCTGTGTGTTCTAATCATATTTTGGGTATTACGTTAAGTTTTAGTCGTTCACCTGTAAAATAAAAGATTTTGACTTAACCACATATTCACGACCGCCACAGATATATAGGTTGGAAATTTATTTAATAATTATTTTTTAATACATCGCAATTTGCGACTACAATTACGTTGTACAAAATACAATAGACAGATAATCATTTTAAGTTTTAGAACACACTTTAATATCATCATCCTGTTTTACATTAAAATCTTTCTGTAAATACATAATTTAAAAAATGCTACCTTTTGTAGACTCAGAAGCAATTAAAATAAACATCCAATTTTTATTGAAGTCTGGTATTTTAATTAAATGCGTAAAATGTTCATAAAAAGACAGAAATTGAGTTAGTAAGTGACTTCTTAAAAATATTATTTTTTTTTTTTCAAATTTCAACAAAGTTGTCAATGAATTACATTTTCATACACATCAATATAACAAAAACATGTAAAAATGAATGTGGTTGTCATGTGCATTCATATTGTTTTACAGCACTTCCCTATTACATTATATAATCCGAACACCATCCAGCAACAATTAGTTCGGATTAATGAAGTGTTGAAGTCCATATTAACTTTTTTTTACCGATCCGGTAATTCACATACCCGCTAAAATCCAGTTTGTTAGACCCCAATATTTTATAGGTTTATATGTTATGAATTACACAATGGATAAATAAAGGCTTAGAAGAAGCCCTTGAAAGATTACTAGTGCATCCAGCGCATATAGCAATCCTCTTTAGAATACCTCCGGGTAACAGAAGTACAAATCAGACAGCTATACATATTATATTTGTATTTGTATTTTGTTCGAAAATAAAACCAGAGGGTAAGAAAAAAAAAAAAAAAAAAAAAAAAAAATATGAATTACACTTTTAATTTCAGCTATGTCTCTGTAATCCACGTAGGGTCTTGAATTAAGTACATATAATGATTCATTCTGTTTCTAGGCCAACAGCCGTGTAAAATAGTAATTTTTTTTAATTTGAAAAGCTCATTTGACAACCTTGGATTTAGGAAACAAAGGGTCCTACTTTGAAATTAATAATGTTATGAATTACAATTTTAATTTCAGCTATGTCTCTGTAATCCACGTAGGGTCTTGAATTAAGTACATATAATGATTCATTCTGTTTCTAGGCCAACAGCCGTGTAAGATGGTCATTTTTTTTTTTAATTTGAAAAGCTCATTTGACAACCTTGGATTTAGGAAACAAAGGGTCCTACTTTGAAATTAATAAAACCCCTATGAAATTTCTGAAAAATTCCTATTTTGGTCACAGGTAGATCTAAAACTTTAAAGCGTTTTAGAAAATCATTTTTTAAATTTTGTTTATTCTTTCCCTGTGCGACTTTAAAGATGTTTTTAAGATATGAAGATATATATGTAACTTACATAATCATTTTATTAAAAATATAAACAAGCTTACATTATATTTTAATGTTGCAAATTGTGTAGACTTTGAAAACGACTTTACCATTATCTCCCCATCTTACGTCTCGTAAGATCTCTTCTTCCAAGGTTTTCTTTTAGTTTATGTTTATAAATCAGGTCATCGCCTTTACACGTCCTGGTTGAATCACCTCTAAACGTCTTCAGCTTCTGAACGTCTTTCCAGCTGGATATTTTACCTTGATTCATTCTTTAAATTACTAAATACATCTCACATTTTGAAGCGTTATTAGTTGAGATGCGAACAGCATTTTATTATTAAATATATTAAATGTATTATTTCTACATGAAGATGACCTTGAAAGAATCCTTAGTAAAAACTTATGTAAGAACTCCATTGTTATCTAAAATTAAATGAGTTCATGTTAACATAATTTGGAATAGAGTTAACAGAATTCTATAGATTTTAATTGTCATTTCGTAAAGCTACTAACCTTTAATACTGACAACACTTTATACCATCAATGATGGCCAACCATATTGGATTGCTTACAGTTTACATACTGTTCGTATTTTCTCAAGGATTTTTTTTTTTTTTTTATTATTATTCATAATACAATAAATCATGTTTAGAAGTTTAACATTTCTGCATTGTAATAATGTGATACTTAAAAATACCTATTATGAGAAATATATATTAACAGTAACTGTTATTCCACTGGTTACTGTTACTGAATCAACTGTAACTACTATTCCTAACCCTGGTCAAACTGAATGATTTCTCTCATTTTGACTTTTAATTTATTTATTTGTTTTTACGGTATTCCCTTAAATATTAAAGTCTTAATTTTATAGATATGCGAATAATCATTTTATTATTTTATATTATCGGATGACATCAATGGAATAACATCTGTTTTTAAAACGGTACCATAACATAAACATTACCGACAGGTGGACGGAAGTTACAGGCATGGACTGTGTCCATTCCTGGTTTGATGTTGGCCGCTTTATTTCTATTGAAGCTACGCATTAATAGAATAACATGTATATTTTAAAAATTACCCATTTATAAATAAATATATAATATATATATATATTATATATATAACAAATTTTTGTTTTAAATTATATGTAACTCAGCTGTTTATTAGTTGAAGTTTATTTTTCTTTTCTGATATACATATATATATATATATATATATATTTATATATATATATATATATATATATTATATATATATCAATAAATGGGTAATTTATCAATAAAATATATATATATATATTTATTTATTTTTATTTTTTTAACTACCATTTAATAATATTTTAATCTTGCATAAAGATATATATTATTTCATAAAATGATGCACATACAGAAATACATAAATAAAAATAAAATATAATAAAGTACAGTTGCCGAATAACGAGAAATAAAACAATTACTTCATATATGAACAAAAACCAAATATAATAAAATACAATAGCTGAATTAAGAAACATAAAACAATTACTTCATACATAAAATAAATAAATAAAATATAGGAATTAAATAAAATGTAATAAAATACAGGAATTGAATAAAGAAAAATAAAACAATTAATGCATACATAAAAATACTAAATAGCAACTTTCAAAGAGAATTACAATAAAAATCAAAAGAAAAAATAGACAAAACTAAAAAGATAAATAAAAAAAAATGTATCAAATACAAAGAAAACAAAAATAATCACTTTTTTCCATCTCTCCAATCATGTGTGTACTGACAGAACTAAAATTATCATCTCGTTGTGCATCCTTAATTCGAGGTTTTTTCAAGGCCGATTTGATAGTATAATAGTGTGGTGCTGTTCTATTATTTATTTTTTTTTTCTATTAACTGTTAAAAATAATGCTGTTGTCAATGAATTCATCAAATTTTGTTATTATTTATAAAAAAAAAAATTATAAGTATAAATTTATATTTTCTGGGTATGTCACCCTGAAGCCAAGGGTTATCGAAGGAATCACATAGAAACCGCAGAGTTATTATAGAGGCTTCCGTTATTGGCTGACCTCCTTCTTGAGGACAGAGGCTACGGTATACGGACACCTCTCAGCCTCTCTTACATCCAACCAACATTTCCTCTTTAATAGCACTCTTCACTGTCCTCCGTTACATTCTTTGCTTCTTATGGTACGTCGCCCTGATATATACTGAGGGAGTTACTGCTGATCCAGGCGTTGCCCTTGTTCTAAAATGCCTAGCAGTTCACATTACGACTTTAATATCTCTATAGTAATTTCTCGAATTTAATAGGTATATTTGCAGCTAAGAGACCATTCCTCGTATTCTACCTTTACGATAGTTGGTAAAGTTACGTTACAAGAAGGGCAAAGGTAGGCTTTTGAAATTCTGAGGAGCGCCATATTTAGACTGTTTCCTAACCGGGAGGTGGTTTAGTTGTGCCAGAATGCCGGTAGCAATCTTTTACCGGTTACATAATAGGTTACCGGCCGGTTTAGTTAGAGTGGCCCAAATATTCCGGTTATGGATCCCGTATTTCGCCAAACCTACCCTCGACCAATGAATTTTGTTTTTCACCCGAGATTCGGGAAGATTTTTCTTTGTCTACCATCTTCGTCCAAGGATACAAGAAGAATTTCTGCAAGCAGTACACGTCCGACCGATAAGATCATGTCAGTCTGTGCCAACCGTGGGGGCAACACGAAACTGCTATCGCTCCTGATGCAATGTGGTTTATTAGATGAAGGAGATTACTTCCAGCCTTGTTAAGTAAGTGAAATAAGTATTCACAATTATGTTCATGTATACTAAATTAACTTCTTGATGTAAGTGCTAGCATTTTTTTGCATTCATTTTAAATTTATTATTTCCAACAATTTCCTTAAAATGAAATACATATCATATACTAGTGACCAACCCCTGCTTCGTAATTTGAATGTGCTGTCATGTCGAGCACTGTTTGTCCAATTTAGGATTTATTGCTTTGGGATTAGAAGTTCATCCAATACACTTAGCAAGAAAATTTTTATTTTATAATAACGTCTATTCATTATTATATTTAATCATCGGCAAAAGATAGAAACATTAATTGGCCAATAAATCAAAATTGGTTCTTCATTGCAATATATATTATAAACATTCCGAAAAGAAGGTCATAAACAATAGAGAAAACTTTATTAAAATCCGTTAACGGAACCAAAAATCGCCTCATTATTATATGTATAGAGAGATGAACTGTTGAAAATAAAGAGAGAAATTACCATTTCGATCTGCTGCTCAACTTCGGAGTTGCTATGAGTATACAGCATACCGCGTCAATTTTCCAAGAACAAATATAGAGAGATACTGCAAACTTAGAAATACAGACATTTCGCTCATGGAAATGTATACATTCAGCCTAGCCTCAATATAAAAGTCTAATTTACTTTCTATGGGAATTCCATTTAGTTAACAGTGAGACTTCGGTTTTCATAAAATAATCTAAAAGTATAAGTAAATAATAACAATGTTACTTAATGTATTTATAACTTTCCCGGATTATAATCTAGAACTTAAACCCCTCACCTACCTACCTATAACAACTTTCCATTTATTCTCAGAACTTACGTACGATTTGATACGTAATATTTTTTCTAAAATCTTGCCTACTGTATTAAACAGCATAACTTACGGTAACGATAACGATCCTGAATCACCATAACCTCCCTCATTACGACCTTATAAATAACATATGTTTATCTCTCCAACCGTTTATTATACGTCTTTACTACTAGTCATATTCCAAAAATAATTAGTTGATGCTTTGATAACAGAAAATTTAATTTTACCTTCTATAGAATAACTTAATTCGCAATGTCATTTTCTTACAAACCTTCAGGAAAGAATGTCTTAAGTGTAATAAATCGTATCAAAATCCGTCGCGTCATCTAGAAGCAGTTCGTAGAAACTAAGAATCCCAAGATTTTATACGCATAGAGAAGAACAGAAAAGAAAAGATTAATCATAAAGTGATTTGTGATTCCAATATAAAGTTTGATTTGCAGTTAAATCGCGAAGGTTTAGGATCAACTGACATTTGCAGAGTTCTCAATTTTCCTTTTGCAACGAGCAGGTGGCCTTCCAGAATTCTTTCTCTTCTTGCCTGTCTTTCACTCCTTAATGCTAAAAATGTTACTTTATCCATCGTTTTAATGCATCCTTTTTTTCTCTCCTCCGTACTGAGCCATCGTTTAGCCTTGACATTTCGAGATAATCCTTGATGACTGTTGGACTCGAAGAGAATTCTATCGACTTTTTTCATTGTCTACGCGCTTTAAAATCTGTCTGGATTAACAAAAGAAAAATTATAATTAGTGGGAGAAGTGAAAGCTGATCGATTACTTAAAAGATTGTCAAAGCAAATCGTTGTCCGGGATTAGATAATTTCCTCACAAAAAACAATCGATTAACCGAACGGTGACATAAGGGCAATGACTCCGGTAGTTTTCCCATTTCATTAAAGTTTTGGTATTTAATTTTTCCTAAAATTAATATCGTTCGTTAGTTCGGATAATCATTGTTGATCTTCGTACATATTTAAACCTAATTTTTCTCAGCGGTTGACTAGTAGACCTTAAAAAATATCATTTCCAAATAACAATTGGACTCTCTTCACTGCTTCTCTTGTTTCATTCCTCATTACGCTTTATAATGATTTATTTGGGCATACTCTATACCTAAGCCTCTATTAGGATTCTCCAGGCCCTCTTTGATAGGGTTAGTTATACCTGGCCTTACGCCCTTGGAAGGACAAGTTCAAGGTCGTCCTGAGGTAAGGGATCCTACAGGGTACTGGATTACCCGTCTGCCTACTGTTCTGTACTCAATGTTTTGTTAGTATACCTTCCATAACAGTAGTAAATTTTCATAACAATGTGATATTATGAAAACCATTTTAATAATTATTATTCCTACTAAATACATCAGTGTTGGAATAAAAGAAAGGATGAAATTCTAATTTTATTAAAATATTTATTTTTTTTTATCACAAACAATGCATGTTTATGTTAATTTAACATAACTCCATTGGGCATTTTTATTTAAGAATTTATAACGTACCATGCTTTAGTAATTTAGTTTGTATGTATGGAATTAAGAAGAAAAGTAATTTCAAGAAATATTATTCCTAATCTGTTGTGTTTTATGAAAAATCGATTTCACTCACTTATAAATGATTCGAATTAATTCTTCCTGGAATAGAAATTTTGATTTGTAATATCGTTTGCTAATTTAAAATTCAGATTGATGATTCATTTTTACAACCGAACCAGCGGCTCCATCTTTTCAGGCCAAGGTTATGTTTGAAGTTTTGAAGGTTGGTTGCATTTACATTCAGTTTTATTTTCATCATTTTGAATATTATTTAGTTACCATTTATTGATTTTTCAATGAACTACAAGATATTGACAGTTTGATAATTTGTTCTACCGTTCTCATATCTTCATTATGAGTTTGCCCATTTTATAAATAAGGAACGCACCGATTAATGTGATCCAATTTTAATCGTTTTTTAAAAACATGAACAATAGGAAGAGTAGAGTAGGTGGCAACTCCTTCTTTTTACTTAGATTTGAAAACCTCCTTCAAATGGCGAGAATAGTTACTTATATCTTTACTCTATAAGTTGCTCATGATCGAAGCCTATCGTCCATATTACCTTTCCAGAAATCCGGATTTTGTCAACTCAATGGTATGTTTTTATAGAAAAGCACCTCCTCTCACGTCCCTGTTATTCATTAATATCTAGAGTAAATTATGCAAAAGCCTTAGTATGCTAATAGAGCATCAACTATAGAGGTGACTCAAAAGTCAAAGGTGTGGTCACATTTGAACCTTGAACTGAACTAATGGTCCCTAATGAGGTATCCTTGGAGGAACTACAGGCCTGCTAGGATTTATAACTGGAACTTTTCCAGATCATGGATTACTCCAGTCAGGCGTGAGCGATGTGTTCGTTACCACGATTGCAAATTGTCAGGTTTGATATTGGTCCGATTGGTAACGGCACTGCCAATGTTTAATGCCTTAATAATACCTTGTCTTGTCTTCTTGATGATGATAGAGCCGGTTCAATGCCAAAGGTACCTTGTAAATGTACCCTATCCGTACCAAAATAGGTACTTCAGCTGACTATTTCGTCTCAGATGATTGAGTGTTGAAGCGTTGTTTATGGACTTCAACCTTTCATGTTGACGTCATGCGTACCGCGTCCTTCTAAAACAAAATCTGTTGGTCAGAAAATCATATTATCCTCACCTATTCGGCCTACATAACTAAAGATTTGCTAATATTCGAGTTGAATAACTGAAAACTGTAATTGACGATGGGTCGAATTGTAGGGTATATCCAAACCGGGTAAATTCAAATTATATCCACGCGTTGTTATACGGAATATTTGAAAATAATTAAACTTAGCGTTACTTAAACGCAAATGTTATTTGTTGGATAGTGCTTGAGATTTTATATTGAACAGAAACAACAGTCCATGTAGGAATGCATGGACTGTATGTAGATATTTTTACTTTACTTAGTATTTATAATTTCTCTTTATATGGTCTAAAATATTATTTTATTTCTTTTGTTGTTTTAAACAACTCGTTGTTATCTTTTGTTTTGTAGCCCTGAAGATGGTCTAAAATTTAGGCCGAAACGTTAGCGCAATAAATTAAGTTTCACTTAATTAAAGTTTTTTCATGACTACACCCCGAATTAACTCCTCCCTATCAGAAACAAATGTTTTTATTGAATACTGATCGTATCTTATGTATTCGTTTTGTTTTTTTAGGTGTTGCATGTTTTGATTTGTGAATCGTTTCGATTTAAGTAGGTTAATAGCCTTTTAACCGTGCATTGGTAAATGAAAATGGGTACGTTTTCCGACGTGTTAAATCGTTTTTTAGATAATTAAAAAAAAATGTATTGTCAATTATTTCCTGCCGTTCTTTCTGTGCCGTGCACCACCTTAAAAAGACTATATCTATATATCTTGGATGTACCCTCCCACTCAGAAATACAATCAACGCGATTCCAGGTCAAGGAGGGTATGTCCACTGTTGTGTTGTTCGTGTGCCCTTGCACGAGAACCATAATTTGTGTTGCCCTAGTGACATTCACCCCATATTCTCTTCGATGATAAATAATGTTGAGAGTATTTTGTGAATGGATCTGATAATATTTTAATTCGCTGTAATTTTAAAATTACTTTCTAAGTAAACCTCTATTGCTTCTTCCAATTTTAAGATTAATGTAACGGATTGTGTGCTTATGACCATCTAAGAAGATAGAAGTCTCATCCCGACATGAGCGAAAGATAAGTAGTATAAGACGACGCGTGGAGACTGGATTCCTTGAAAACAATTTCCAGTAGCTATATCCAGAGCTGCGGCTGGATCGCGTGATGGACCTCTTTGATTCAATTCTCTGCAGTTGAACTTCTTTTGTCTTCATAGGTAGAGGCTGCTTCTTCTCTTCCTCAACATACGTTTCATCTTGGCTCAGTTTTTCAGATGTTCTGGTTAGAGAGTATTGAGAACGTCCGAAATTTAAAAATGCAGATTTGAATGTGAAAGGTGGGTCGTACAACTCGGAAGTGGGTTCCAGTTTTTTCTTTATCTTTTTTTTTTATGTTTAAATGTCGCTTGTAATCTTATTTATATATGCAGGTTTTAAAAATTCTTTCCATTGGAAGTTTCCAGTTATAAAAAGATCAAGGGGTCATATGATTTTAAGACTTTCTTCGGTGATTTAAGGAATTAAAATGCTTGATGTGTGTATGTTCAAGTAACATTTTATTGTAGGTGTGCTGATGAATTGGATACTGAAGGCAATCTATAAATATTCACTTATTCTTAGTTAACGTGTGTTAAAATATTGAGAAATTTGTGATATATTTAAATTTATGAGCACTATTGCAGTAATTTTTTCTTCCTTTATTCCATGAAGCACTAATGTGTGTGAAAGAACTAAAATATGTGAATCATTTTCGTATTTATCTGAAAAGAATTTTAACATCTTGTGTCAGGCAGTAATGGTTATATTTTATACATTCAATCTGTAATATGGATGTTCATCTATTTATAATGTGCCAGGTACTAAAGTAGATATATACTTTTGTTATGAAAGATTTAAAGGTTACACAGCAATTTTTTTTTAAATGTGTATATATTTTCAAAAAAGTGAATGTAGTCTACAAAATTTTGCACGTCTCTAACTTAACAAGGAGATGATCCAAAATGTGTCTCACCGATGTTAATTAAAACTGGACTTTAAACTATCAGATTCGGCAAAATATTAGGGGCCAACCCTTTCCAGGAGTCACGTAAAAAAATCGGAAAGCTTGCGAACGGAAAGCACATTTTATATAATATATCTAGTTCTAGTGAAGTTAGAAAAATAAGTTTGGTTTCAAAATTGTCCTATTTCGAACCGCGGAAATTTAAAAAATAAGACATTAAAATCCTTAAGTTTAATGCTTGAAAATAACCCTAAAAATATAAATATTCTCTTCAAAACGCTGTGTTCCTCACTCCTAAAAAGGAATCCTAATCTGAACACAGTTTTTATGAAATCTTATTAACAGTACTATTCGACGAGATTATTTTTATTTTCTGGGTAATTATCTAGTATAAAACTTAAATTTTATAATAATAATATGTATATCAGAAAAGAAAAATAAACTTCAACTAATAAACAGCTGAGTTACATATAATTAAAACAAAAATTTGTTATATATATATATATATATATATATATATATATATATATATATATATATATATATATTTATATATTTCTCTTTGATGTAGGGTAATTTTGACAGCAAACTTATTTTTCTACCTTCATTAGAACCAGAGATATTAAATAAAATGTTTTTTTATGCGACTCCTGTGGAGCGTTGGCCCTTAATATTTTGCCGAGTCTAATGGTATAATTTAATGTCTAGTTTTACCCCCAAAAAAGTCGGTGAGACACATTTGCGATCCTCTCCTTGTGAGTATTGATAGTCTATTTTAATTAATTTAATACTTACTTAATTAATTAACTTAATACTTAGATAACTGCTGATTATTGATTGTAAAGCATTAATCCTCAGCTATAAATTTACTTTTAATAATTAACTTTGATTCCCATTACATTAATTATCAGTTAAAAAAAAATTAATTAGATATTCATTGAGGTGCTATAATTGAATAAAAAAAATCCTATGTTTCTGTTCTTTTTGCATTCTTTGATGTCTGGCTTCGGATCATTTGCATGGAGACCATTGGCTACTTTACTTTGGAGTTTATGTTTATTTAATTCCTGGATAATATTTTAAAAAGTACATTTAGTGCATGAACTTTTTTTATCATTAATAATTTTGTAAAATCGTTTATTAATTTATTACTAATCACAAAGTCTTTACTTCTGAACCTCGATTTTTTGCAATACAAAATCTTTAATTTTGTGGATTTAAAAAATTAATCATTGAAGAAAAACCAGGTAAGTATTCAAGATGGAAGAGTAAACATTTTTTTTTTTTCTGAACACATGAATAATGATATAGACTTATAACGTACTTTTGGAAAGCTAAAGATTTTCAGAAAAACGTTTATCTCATGTACAATGTTCTGGAAGGGAGGTAATGGAGACTGATTATAAGCAGATTAAACTGAATGATTGCTGTTGATAATAATTTTCGTTGTTACAGAAAGTCGTGTGCGCGCACCAGATGTTTTAAAAATGTGTTATTTTTTTGTTTATTTCCGTTAATTCCCTTTTAAGAGAGCGGTCGAACTTGACACTTTATGATGTTTTCTTCTTCTTTCTTCCAAAATCCTTCCTATATTTAAAAATGTTTTATTATTAATACTAATATTTTTTTATTATGATAAGATGTTTGACAAAAGGTGGGGAGGTCCGAGGGAATTGGAACCCATAGCGGGTTGGGTCAGTGACCCTAACGACCTAGAAATGCCGGTTTCGCCCCAAACAGTTACCATTGATGAGGTTAGTTTGTCTTTTACAAATGTTCTCCGGTAGGAGATATTTTGACAGCGCAGGCGCCTAAAGGTCACTGGTAGCCGAACAGATACACTGTTAATGACCAAAAGTAATTTGTAAGTTAAAAAGAAAGATGGCGAGCTAGGTCGCTGAACTGCTCATATGCTTTCTTTTCTCGAATAGATTAGAAAACGTTTGAGAATAAAAAATGCTGTAAGCTAGTTCAATAGAGGAAGTTTTGTGAAAAATTGTATTTCAACTTTTTTATTATTTATTGTAAGTTAAATCAAAATTTTTATGTTATAAAAAAAAAAACAAAACTAATACAAAATGTTTATTATTTGCAAATAACTATATTAGGGCATAGCTGTTTATTGGCTAATAATATGAAAAGCAATAAATAATACAATGGAAAATGGCTATCACCACTGCTAATTTCAATAAGCTAGTTCTAAACAAATTTCAATGATTCTTTTTTCATTTTGTAGGAAATTTACTTATCTATGACACTAACATTATTTATGAATTAGGAAAAACGGATTTTTTTTTCTTCGTTATTCGTGTTCTACGCATCTTGAAATGTAAGCCCTCAAATTTTGATATCCACGTATAGGATGTAAGAACCATCGTTGCATGCCCTAGTATTTTTTTGATGAATTAAAAAAAAAACATTGGTTCAGCAGTTTCGGAGAAATATCCCGGACAGCGGACAAACGGATTTTGTTTTATCGTTATTCGTGTTTCTACCCATCTTGAAACGCGAACCCATCATTTTGAGGAGGGCGGGAGTTAATTTTTTTTTTTTTTTTTTTCGATTACGAAGGTTCGTTAATAAACCAAAAAGATAAAACACACTTTATGTAGTTAACAGTTCACTGTTTTATCGAATAGAAAATTTAACACTACTTCTGCATGCGCTGATCAACTCAAACCTCATAATTAAGGCATTCTTTTCATTACTCATTAACGGAAAAGTTATCATTTAATATATAACTCTCTATCAAATTAACTAAAACTTCATAAAATAAGGATACTATTAACTTAGTCTTGGAAATCATTATTAATTATTACTAAATATTTTCCAACTCTTTAATTCTAATTTCTGAAAACCCTTAGAGACAGATATGTAATATTCCTTCAATAAACTGTTAAGAACTTTTTAGAATTTAATAAAAAATCTTAATAAAAGATCTTGAAAAGTGAAAATAAAGGTATGAAACGAATAAAAGTTTAATATCTTCACTGTTAGTCCTCTTAATAAACTGTCAGTAAGTTTAATCAATTCTCAAAATATCAAACAATTCTCATTTTACACCCTATCCCCTTTTTCTTCACCGTTTCCTAGGATCGGCCATGTAGTTATAACGAATTACAAGTAATTTATTAATATAATAATACATTAGTATATTATAATTAATATATGTATGAATGAATCAAAAATAAAATTGAACAATATAATGTTGGACAATCTAATTGATATCGTAAATTTTTTTTTATTTTGTCGTTCAACTTTTAGTTTTCATGATTTTTTACTGAGTTGTTCTATTATTTCTCGAATATAAAAAACGGGACGAAACATTTTTCGTGGTTTCGCTCAACGTTTGCTCTTCTAGTCAGTCATTATTAGAGTTTCTAAACAGCAAGAAGTTTATTTTCGTCATTATTGAGACAAAACAAAAATTAATCGTATGCTCGATGGCTAGTAGTAATCGTGACAAAATTGATCACTTCATCAAATTAATTAGCTGCTTATATGAGTTTCAGGACCGCAATAAATGTATTTTTGTTATAACTATAACAGAAAGGGATTTTTTAAAATATTTCTAGATGTGTGTTAATGTGATAGTCAACCATGCATTTCCCGGACCATTACAACACATTACCTAAGTCGCCAAGAAAATTGTTTTAAAAAAATTATAAATTGAAACATTACATTTACACTAGTATGATCAAGATGATTTCGGAAGGGCTCACCTATATCAAACAAAAAAGTAAATAAACAACCCCGTCTTAATTGATCGTATTGAATTAAATTAGTCCTAGAAAACGTTCTTTTGGAGTTATCAATTTTTTCTCTCCTTTTACCGTGATTTCAGGTTTTGCAGTCAGATTAAGCTAGTGAGTGGTTCAGGCATGAATACGAAAATCGAGTTATTGTTTCCCTCGTTTCATTTTAATACTTTTATTCTCCTGCCAATACAGAACTGTTCATTTTTTTCCCTCCTAATATTCAATTTCAAGGAGAATCCTAGGTCTTTAGTTTCTCCATTTAATTCTTGAGCACGCTTCGTAGCTGTTGTACTTGGAGTTGTTACCTCATTCTTTCTCATGTTTCATCCGTCTCCGCCTTCTCTTCTTGTAAGGAGTTCGTGTCCATTTGGGCATCTGTCATCATTACTTGGTACTGTCCGCGGTGTTACAAACAGCTTGTGTTTAACTTGCTCGGTTTCACTTTGACTTCTAAGCGACCTGAATACCGTCTTTAACTTGCGTAATCGAATGTCTCCGTGTCTTTTCTCTGTTTTAATGACAACTTTCATTCTCAGTCTGCTATTGCCTTTATTTAGAAAATGAAAAAAATGTATGTATATACACTTAATCAAAAAAGTTTTCATACACCTATAAATAAATTCTTAGTTTTGAAAGCTCAGGTTGATTTCCTCCACACTTTTGACTTTCCATCTGGTCCAAAAATATTAAATTTGCATCCCTAAGAGAATATGACCTGTTCCCAGAATTTTTATTTATAAACTTCATAGCAAATTACAGCCGCTTCTTCTGGTTTAACTTAATAAAGAAGGGCTTTCTTTTTGCGACTTGACCACTGTATCCTTGCCTTCTTAGAATATTTTTTACTGTTTCTGGGTGGACTTGAATCCCATAGTGCCTTTTTATTATGATGGCCATTGAGGTGTCGGTAGTCTGAGGATTTGCATAGACTTCAGCAATGATGGCTCGCCTCTGGCTCCATCTGTCTCCAGCACGTGGTCTATCCTCAATAGATTTTAACTCTCTATGTCTTTGTAGTCCATACTGTGCAGTAACATGTGACTTTTTCAACATATATTCAATTTTTCTTATAGATTAGCCCTGCGAACCATGAGCTCTTTCAAATGACGAGAAACGCGGATATTACAAAGATATGAGTTTCCGAGGCCAAGTAAAGTTAATCCTGAATTAAGATTTGATTATGGAGATAAGATTTATACATATAGCACTGGAAAGACGGTCATAGTACAACAAATAGGATTAATATTAAAAGTATATGGAAACTTTTTTGACCTATCATTAACAAAAGAATCTCTGTCTCGTTTGGTATTAATGTTGAAATGAAAATAAATAAATCCATTTTTTTATCTAATATTAGCATTAATAATTTGTACATTAGGAAATTGTTAAGTTGAAAATTAACAGCTATGCAAAATAAAAGCATGCTGTATGGAAACATTTTTGAGTGAGTGTATATATCGATTTTTCTTTATAAATCCCATCAATCCTTCATTCCTAAATAATAATTTGAAACAACTGCACCCAGAGTAACTTTTAGTCCCATTAAAAATCTTAGTACAACCTGCGGGTTTTAACCTGTGAGCTTTGGTATAGAAGGCTTTTTTATTCGTCATTCGTGTTCTACGCATCTTGAAACGCGTGGCTTAAAATTTGAGGGGGGTAGGTTTTCTTTTTATTAGTTATTTTGGTCGATTACAAAGGTTCATTATTGAAAATAATGAAACCAAATACTAAAAATAATTATATTCAGTTTTGTTGGAAACATGTTTTAGATTACCTTTATAATGGACAATACCAAATTGTTACATACAATGATCACGTAAGTTTATGCTCTATCCGTCACTTCGCATTACCTTTCAAAACTTTGTGTATGAGATAAAATTTGTTCTTCAACGAGATATCATACGTCTATGTTACTATTTGTGGGTATGTATATGTTTGTACAAAAAAAAAAAAAAAAAAAAAAAAAAAATTGTTTTATCTTTTCTCCTTTAATTGATTATCAAATCCGGTTTACTTGTATATTTTGTCGTTTTGATATGCTGATCACATGATGTTTTTTTTTTTTAAATCTATAAAATTAAAGGTACTTTAATGGACAATAATTCTAAAATTAGGAATTTAAGCCCTGTCAGATCTGTTATTGAAAACTAGTTACTTGAACAAAGTGTGGTAATATTAAAGGCTTATGCCATTGGAAAATTATTCATTTAATCAAAAAAAATATTCACATGAATCCTTGATGAAGTAGGAGGTAATAACGTGAAAATGCATGAACGTAACCGATTGTTAATGAGGATTAATAATAGTTTTTACTGTCATATTATTATTCTTGAGGAAAAGTAAACGTATCTTTGTTATTGAAATTCATTTCAAGTAAAAAGGTAAGTGAAAGCTGCGTGATGAGCGCACCAGATTCGCTTTCGTACGCTTCTTTTGTTCTCATATCTTGGTATACTTGTCCTCATTTCTTTCTCGTTTTACTTGTATTCTTGTCGTCTCTTGGTGTGTTGCAGCGTTATCACTGTTATAGTTGTATACACAACGTCTTTGAAAACAAAAGTACAAACAAAGACCAGCCATTTCGAAGGCATACTCAAGATTTAATAAAAGACATTACGAATGAGCACTTGCTATTCCTGATCGGACCTAACCTTGAAGAACTGTCGAACGCTGATCCGAAAGTCGAGTCAGGTGCGACAGTGACTCACCAAGGCCCCACGCCACTGGCATCGCAACTACTGCACTTTCGTAGTCAGATTCTGGCACCGGGCCGGAGTTTTTACTTTTTATACAACAGTGGCTAATAACAACTTTCTTAAAAAAACAAACTAAAACAGTGGTTTCTAATGCCACGTATCACCTTCTAGAGGAATAACAATTTACCATTTTCACTGTTCCCGCCGCGTTACGTGGGCCTCTTCGCACACTCTCATCTTGGCGCATACCGACATGAATCCGTCATTTCTACAGCCTCCCATCTCGGCGGAGAATATTGTGATATTGCATTATCGTGTTTCACCATGTCTGTATAACTTTCCAAACGGTTTCGTAACAATATTATATTGGTAATATGAAAATTTTATGAAACTTTCCCGTTGCTGTAGGCTGGAATGCTGGCGTTAAGAGTTTGATGATTTTTTTTTTCATGTCGAGAACAGTAAATAAGAGGTGGAGATTAATATGAAAAAATCCACTCTATTGGCCTTAATTCGATGTTAAACATGCGTTAAGAACATGTTCCACTCCGTTACCATTGTATACATTAGTTAAATATATTAGATTTAGAATCAGCACCCTTATGAACTTAGTTAATGATTGCTATGCCTATAAATTCTATGAAATTTCGATTAAAATTGACGGCTTCGAAAACCAATTGTTCTCGACCTAACCTAAGTTTGTGTATACCTTGAAAAAATAAATTAATCCTAGAATAAATAATAAAATAAATAAAAAAAAAATTCTCACGGAATGGCCTTTAAAGAACATTTGGATATCATTATTTCTGCTTCCTCATTTTCGCCTTTCTTTTCTACTAGTACATTTTCATCATCTCTGGGTATTTTTGCCTCCTTTCCTTCCACCACACAGTATCCTTTTTTCTTTATTTCTCGCAAGAACCTTGTTCCATAATTTCTTTGCGTATTACTCCTATTCAGGTAGTGTTTGTTCGTTACTTTTGATTTATCTGTCCCTTAAAATTTTAAAATAATTGCATTATACGATTAAAATTTTGTTTCAATTCGCATTAAAAAAAACAAAAAAAACAATCCATAATACAATACAGTCTATTAGAGATAGGCAAATACTCAAATCAAAAGCACTGAGTACTTTAGTCAATCATATCCCAGAAGTACTGAGACAGTGAAGCTTGTATTAGTGTGTCGCTGTGAAGTACAAGAACTTAGCTTTCCTACTGAGTGCTTTATATTTTTACCATGTACTCAAAATTATTTCACTTCCAGTATTTGAGTAGTATACTTTTTAAGTACATAGTAGAGTTTATTATCTACAGGGATTACAAATTTCAGATTTTGCCCATTGTGGGATCCATTAATAAGTTGTTCAGATCATAATTTTTATCGAATATGTTTAAACTCTTCAGTTTTATTTGATATTAAGGTCTCATATTATGTTTACTCATTCGTATAATAATGACAAGATGATAAAGATTTTAAGATCGCACGTTCGAGAATCGTATTGTAATTATATATAATTTGAATATATACATACATATGTATACACGTAGGCTACATGCTCTACTCTGATAGCTTATAGTATAAAAACTACTCAAATAATCAAAAGTAAAATAACTCTGAGTTCATGGAAAAAAAAAAAAAAAAATCTTCTAGAGCAGTGTTCTCCCACAGACACCAGGAAAATTGTTGTGAATTAACTTAATGGAAAATATTTCCGTAGTCTTGCTCCTGGGGTCCTAAAAATAATCACGTATTGCCTAAGTACATTAAAGGGCCTAGCCGGATAAGCATGTGAAATCTGCCCCCGCGTGTATTTGAACCATATTTATACCATTGAGTCACACCTATGAGAAACAACCTTATGCAAATTTTTAGCCCCTTAATCCTAACGGGAGGGAAGTTATGGAGGGGGAAAGATAAAACAAAAAAAATTGTTTTCTCCTGAACTGCTCAACTGATTTTCACGAAAAAAATATATGTTATGGATTTTATAAATAGGTTTCAAAAAATATTTTTTTTAATTTTTTTCCACGAAAATGTTGGTCCCAAAAAATTTTTGAATTTTTCAAAAAAATATTTTTTGGTTATAATGGTTTGGTACACCTCCAATTTTTCGCTACTTTATTTCATTATAGGGTCCTCCATAACATATATTTTTTTCAATTTTATCGGAAGTGTACCCCATGGTGAAAAATGAAAAAAACAATTTTTTCTCCTGAACGAATCAACCGACTTTCACGAAAAAAAATATATGTTAATGGTTTTCTAATAGAGTTTCAAAAAACATTTTTTTGAATTTTTTATTTCGAAAACGTGAGTCAAAATTTTTATTTTTAATTTTTCAAAAATAAATTTTAAATTATGTTAGATTAGTACACCAACAATTTTTTACTAATTTGATTCATTGGAGGGTCCTGCAAAATATTTTTTTTTTTTCAAGTTGGTCTAAAATGTACCCAATAAGGAAAAATAAAAAAAACAGCATTTTTTCAGCTCTCTGAGGTCACGCATGAAGAGCTCTATCCCTAGCTGTGGGATCGTTATGTCATTAGATATCACTTACACACTATGCACATACATACTATTTATTATACCTATTATTATAAATATCTTATATTGGATCGAATATATTTTTTTTTTTGCTTGTTGTATGCTGTTTTTTTTATTTTTCCTTATTTGGTACATTTTAGACCAACTTGAAAAAAAAAAAAATATTTTGCAGGATCCTCCAATGAATCAAATTAGTAAAAAATTGTTGGTGTACTAATCTAACATAATTTAAAATTTATTTTTGAAAAACTAAAAATAAAAATTTTGACTTACGTTTTCGAAATAAAAAATTCAAAAAAATGTTTTTTGAAACTCTATTAGAAAACCATTAACATATATTTTTTTCGTGAAAATCGGTTGATTCGTTCAGGAGAAAAAATTGTTTTTTTCATTTTTCACCATGGGGTACACTTCCGATAAAATTGAAAAAAATATATGTTATGGAGGACCCTATAATGAAATAAAGTAGCGAAAAATTGGAGGTGTACCAAACCATTATAACCAAAAAATATTTTTTTGAAAAATTCAAAAAATTTTTGGGACCAACATTTTCGTGGAAAAAAATTGAAAAAAATATTTTTTGAAACCTATTTATAAAATCCATAACATATATTTTTTTCGTGAAAATCAGTTGAGCAGTTCAGGAGAAAACAATTTTTTTTGTTTTATCTTCCCCCCTCCATAACTTCCCCCCCGTTAGGATTAAGGGGCTAAAAATTTGCATAAGGTTGTTTCTCATAGGTGTGACTCAATGGTATAAATATGGTTCAAATACACGCGGGGGCAGATTTCACATGCTTATCCGGCTAGGCCCTTTCGCGCAGTAATTGATAGTAAATAGGTAAATTTATGGTATTTCTAAAGTTCAGTTATTCACTGAGAAAATTGTTTTTGCTGATTTTAGTAAGCTTTTAGATCCTTGGTTTTGCATATTGGATTATCTTCCATAATTTATTTAAAATCATTAATCTGTCACTAAATCGTTTATCTGTTATGGCAATAACAAAAGATTAGTGTTAGATTTATGCGCCTTAAAATCAATATAATGATTTGCTATATTGAATATTTTTAAGCAGTGTTGAGTAATTTTTTTTTTTTTTTATTTAGTTCAGTATTTTTGCTATCTTCTTATTTTTCCAATGGCGTGACAGGCTGTGTAGGCCATGGGCCTCGCGGTGTAATCTCCTGGGTGATCACACTCACGTTTCTAGATGCATTTTATCGTGTAGGGTCTTCACTCCATAAGCCTAATTTTGTGAGTGGGTCTCACATACCCGAGGGAGTGGCTGTGAGTGAATCCCCATTTAATTACATCGTTATAAAAGTCCCGCTGGACTGGGAATCGAACTCACAACCTTTAGCATGATAGACTAGCGCGCTAGCCACTCAGCTACGAGCTCCACATTTGTAATCTAATCTACAATTATTTTTAAAAAATATTAATATTAATAACGTAGTAAAGAGCTTTTTTTTTCTTTTCTTTTCTTTTTTTTTTTACAACACGGAAGGGATTTTTTAAACATCCTTTAGAATAAATAAAATATAAACTTGATAACTTTTGGAAATGCAATTTTCAAACGCGCTTTTGTGTGTTCTGTTGATGAAGTAGAATATATCTATTTATCTATCTATAATATATACCCTGTAATTTAAAGGTTCCAGTGTACTGATTGGATGAAGAGATCTGCAAAAAGTTTTTTGTTGGCAATCATTCCTTTAGAGAAGAGTTGAGGAATTTTCGTAATTCACTGTTACCGGCTTGAGTTCTCCAGTTTCTGATAGTTTGAGTATTTGTCCATCTCTACAGACAGTATGTGAAGAACATATTCTTGATTTCCTCAGGTCTGACGTGATGTTGAAGTAAGGCTTCACCCCTCCCCTTTTTCTCCCACGTGACCTTGTCTAAGCTGCTTTAGTTTAATTCCATTTATGTGACTCCGTTTCAGTCGATTGCAAGTTTCTCAGTTTTCATGTTATCCATTATATCTTGAGTTAGGGATTATATTGGTGAATTTAGTTCATCTTAATATATTGTTCTTAGTATCTTTGTTTTTGTAAATATTTCTTTAGAGGTTTATTTTTGTTGATCGTATCCTTCTCTCCAACTTTTGTTTTTAAATGTTCTACTGCATTCAATTTTATAATATTCCGACTAACCAAAACGTCATGGTCTGAATGAAGCTCACTGGAGTATATTACAATGTATACGACTATAATCTAATTTCGAAATATAGTCAAAATAACAATGTTGAATGTCCATGGAATACAGCTCCTAGTCACACCTCTTTATGTATTTCTTTGTCTTAAAAATAGTTTCTTAGAAAATGATTTCCCTTACTTTCACACTATTAACGATAATTTACATCATTAGCTCACATTATAGTTGCAATAAAAATTATGTAAATAATATGTGTATACATTATACACTTCTGGCTTACTATTATCTTATAAATCGCCCTTATCGTTATAAATTATCCGGCATTATTCCTAACTATAACTAATACTTTTGCTCTTTCATTTTTTTACACTGTAAGTTGTTAATTGATAATGGTTGTAAAGATAGTAATTTTAGAAATGATTGATTGATTAATAATGAGGGTAAAACAATATAAAAGTTCTCTCTATATGAAATATATCATATAAAATTTATTAATCATTAATTATGTTAGTATATATTTTTTAAACATTATTGAATTCATCAAGTATTCTATATTGCATAATTGATTTTATTTTTATGTTTAACAGTCGTTTTTTTAATGTTTTTTTTTTTTTTTTTTTTTTTAAATGGAGAATACAGAAACAGTCAGCTGAGGAATGTCGCTACCTCTTTAACATTCACTTTTACTTGCCAATTGTTAACTCTAGACACAATACTTTCTTTGAAACATAGTTATCTCCTTGGCTAGCTGGTTTTCATCCCGTTGACTTGTTGGATTCTTTAATTCTTTCAAGACTTTTTATTCTTATATTTTGATTCTACTCGGTGGTTGTAAAATAATATTGATTATGCATTTTATAAACTAGTTTTATGTTAGATTGTTTGTACATGATTGTTTGCTTAACTAATTTTAATGTACGGTATAGAACTATCGAGTTCTATTAGAAGAGAAAAAAAAAAATAATAACCCGAGAATTATAACCTATAGCAGTTACTATAATAAAAATTATTATAGTGTGTATTTTTTTAATACTATATGGTTTCAGAATTTCTCAGAAACATCTGAGTGTTTATATTTGATGTTTAGTAGATGTAATTAGACATAATAATATGTCTAATGATGCCGCTTTATTGTCAAATTGGAAAGATTTTGATAATTAATAATCCTGGGGATGTGTGAAAAACGTGGAAGTCTTGAATTTTTCACAACCGGCAATCGTCATTCTACTAGACCAGATTCGGTCTTCTAAGCCCTAATTAATCTTGAGAAACTTAAAGTACTTTATTTATGTTTTAGATATATACTAAATATGCTTAACGTATGTTTTTATTAATGTAAGTTTTCGAATAATAATTAGTTGTTGTTTTTTTTAGTCCCGTGACATTGATACGAATTCAGCTTGATATTGATGGTAGGCCTGATGAGTTATAGCGATGTCCAAAAGCTGTGTCGATTTTTGTAGATTAGTAATATTGTTTGTTAAAATTTCTAATTTCATAATATTATTTTCTATAGAAAGTTAATTACACCTCTGATTTTTGCACATCGGAATACTTTTTCTCTTGATAAAACTTTTGTTTTCTTCATACTACGCAATTCTGTTGATTGTAACATTACCAGTGTCGCAGTTTCGTTGACACCAAAAGTAGCGTTATCGTTGACTCATTCCTATAAAATTTTTCACAAGGTTGGGAAAGCGGCCGGCGGATGCGGTTTGGTTCCTCGCCGACTTTTCCAATCACCTTTACCTTTAGTCGAACCCATCCTTTCCCAAGCTTGTGCAACAGGGATTCCATTGCTCTTAGGCAAATTCCAATTTCCCTAGTGACATAACATCTGCTCCGTTATTAGTGATGCAGATTGCTTGCGAGGTTCCCACCATTACTTTCTTGTGTTATGGATTCTGTTGCACACGGTTCATCTTCACGTTCTGATACTAAAGGCTATAGCGATTAATAATATAAATTAAATATTGTCATTTAAATACAATTTTCTTAATTTTCAATTTTACAAGAAACAGTGTGATTCTGCTAACATAGTTTCCTTCATATCCTCTGCTTTTATGGGCGTAAGCGAAGAGGAGCAGAAGAGGATAAGCCCTCCCCTCTAAAAATTAGTGTGACAAATAAAAGCTGTAATAATAAAAAACTAGTATAAGGTATTAATATAAAAAGTGTGGTTAAGGACTGTTTTTACTTCCTGAAACATAGTTAGTTTTGAAATTTATTTATCCCTTCTTTTACAGTCTGCTGGTGTTCCTCAAGGTAATATCCTACGACCGATTCTTTACACAATCTATACAGCTGATATCCCAATCTAGCTTAATACTTTCCTTTCGACCTATGCTCGTGATACTTATGTATAGTCAGTCAATATCAGTCCATTTATTGTTTCCCACACTCTTCAACCCCACATCAGGACCTTGAAGTGTGGTATCAAAATCAGAGAATAACTTAAGGTGGCTGAATTGTTCGCACTATTTTCAGTTTCTGAGTATGACTCGGAGATAGTGCCTTCTATGGAAAATATCTTTCATTCCTAATGCATTACATTGCCTTTCCAAAGGCTATCATAATTATTGAATTAAATTCAGTGGTAATGAACTTTTACTGTACGAGTATGACTTTTTCTATTTGGATTGTGAACTATTTCAATAATCATGGTACATTTTGGAAAGGAAATTTATTACTATTTCATTCAGAGATATTTTCTGTAGAAGGCTTCGTTTTTCAGTTAATAACTGAATACACGTTGATTATCGTCCATCAAAACTGCGATTGTGCAATCTGATTACTTTTATATAGGTATAGACCTAATGGTAAAAGGTATTAAAACTATTTCCATCGTTGTCCGAATTAATTCCTACTAATTACTATTCTCTGTGGGCTAAACTTTTTTGAATATTATTTTGTTAAAAGTGATTAAAAAAGAAAAAAGTTAATATTTTTTAATTGAAAAAGAAGACATTACTTTATATATATTTAATTCGCTTTAGAAGCTAGATTATTAATTATTCAAATTATTTTCTCGTGTTGCTGACCTATTTGTGTTAGCCTCCCACCTTCGGCTCGGACCTTGTGGACTATTGTCCTGGAATAATAATTTAATGCCTCAATTATGGGGTCCTTCGATTCCATGACCTAGTCATTAAATACAGACAGGGAACACTTTGTTTTGTCGCATGACCTTCCTGAATGTACTGCGGCTTCCAAGCTTTGATCTCTCAAGGCTTATCCAATGTATTTAAATTAGGCTGACATTGCCAGTTCATACATGCATAAAAATATGTTTTCTGTATTTAGATCTCTCTATCTCATTTAATAATGTCCCTCTTTGTCTTTTATTAATAAATAAAGTTTATAAAAACAATATTCTGAATTATTGCAGCTTTGCTGGTAAGCAAACTGCTTAATTTAGTGGATATAAGTACCGTTAATTTTGGCTTATAGAATGTGAATTTTGTATTTAGGCGTAAAAAAAAGAATAAAGTTGAGCATTCAAATTCATTCTGCATTAACACCGACATTTTATTTAGTTTGGAGCAATTTCTCTGAAACTGGAACATTCCTCAATTTTATCCGTATGTCTCTGTTCCCAGTCATTTTAGCAAAAATGTATTAATAGCTTTTTAGAGAGTTTAATGACTTTGATATTTTATACAACTGACAGGATATTATTCATTCTGTTATACAGCATTATGGCGATCATGGGGTATGGAGACCATCCAGGGTCACACCCAGCTTCTATAAAGTGGTTATCCAATAATAGAGAAAAAACCTGACGGGAAAGTATGATATCGGTATAATCAACTCATTGAAGGGCCGTTGGCCTAGAAACAGTCTAAATCTCTCTCTGATCTATCTACGAATGTACTAGCCCAAACCCTTCCAGGGCTGTAGAGTTACGGTTTTTATTTTTGTTTAAATTTTGAGGCAGTTTGAGATGAAAATAATAGTTTTTATGTTTATTTATACATTTAGCGTCACTTTATTTTACTGTGGTTAATCAGACAATTCTACAGTGGGAGCCCTAAATTTTGCTGACCCAGGTTTAATTAGGCTAGCGATCTTTCACCAGTACCCGACAACGCTGAGGCTCTAGACTACGTCTCCTCTGAAAGACGGCAGAACTAAGGATTATTTACTTCCATTAAAAAATCCTTGAGCCGTTTGCTATGCTATAAGGCTGTTATGCTAATAGGTTTGAGGTTTTCTCTCATAATTTTTCAAGAACTTTTTACCGGTTTTAACAATTTTTTTGGGTGTTCTAGTTGGCTGTATTTCCTTTTAATTTATTTATTTATCATATAGAACTATTTTATATCAATTACTATTATAGAAGAGTATTTTAGAATATGATTATATCAATTGGAACAATCTCTTCTTGTTTTTGTTTATATGCATTTATTTATCCATACATGTCAATAATAAATCTTATTACGTTTCGAGGTTTCACATGCCTCATCTTCAGATATATTTATTTCCATATCGTTACTCAATATAGGTCATTTAACACTACAATTCATTCCATTATCAATTTAACTTTCACCATCACATATTTAAATTAATTTGTGTATTGCAAACTATCATGTGTACTAAACTGAATGAATTGTAGTGTTAAATGACCTATATTGAGTAACGATATGGAAATGAATATAAAATTTAACATCTGAAGATGAGGCATGTGAAACCTCGAAACGTAATAAGATTTATTATTGACATGTATGGATAAATAAATGCATATAAACAAAAACAAGAAGAGATTGTTCCAATTGATATAATCATATAGAACTATTTAATACTACATTACGAATTGATTTCTCGACTGGACTTATCAGGGACAAAAATCCTGTATTTATTATTTATAGCACTGCAATATTGTTTCAAAATTCAATTACCACAAGTTAGTTAAATATGAATACAAGTGATAAGTTGTTCCCAGTGTTGAGCGTTCCCAACTTCAGTGTTATTATTTTTCATACATTTTTTTTTTTGCATTTGTTTGTATAAAATATAGTAAATATTTTCTCTCAAAGAAATAGTTTGTGTTATACATCATTTGCTCTGGATCATTTGCATTAATCGTCTTTCTTCAAGGACTGTTGGAGAACTGGGTATTGAAAGGTGTGGCGTTTTATTAGTCCTTGGTCTTCGATGAATCACTGAGTCAGCGAACAGGCCGATAGGTAGACAATTATGCAATATTTTCGTTATTTTATCCATTCATTTTTATTGTCAACGTTGACCTTGGAAAAAGTAATACTTCAAGTTCAATCGATAATATCAACTCTTTTTATTTTTCATTCTTTTCTTCATTTACAATCCAGTTTTTTCACAAGATCTTGATTTCCCCCCTACGTTTCTTTTGCTATGGAATTCATGATGTCTAATTCTTTTAATATCAAGGATATTTTTGGCGAGAACGTTTGTGTGCAATTTTATGTGAGATAAACTGGCACTGTAAAATCATCGAGCTATTGCTTGAATGAAACTCAGTATGTTTAAAATATCTCTAGTTCCTCATCAGTCACCTTACTGGAGTTATTTATTTATTATAATACGTACCAAAACTTAAAGAGGCGATGATTACATTAGGGGTTACCCATTTAAACAAAGACAAATATAAAAACTTAATATGGACATAAGTAAATTATGTGTGTCAACGTATGTATTTTTACTTGAATATAAATTATAATGTTTTATCGTGGAAGAAAGGTTTAGCATATTTCTTCAGGATTTTATCATGATTTGTTGATATTCTGTATCAGTTTTTTATTAATCTTCTTTCTTTAATCTTTTTCTTTCTTTGGAACGTTTAGATCCACATTTAATCTTTAAATATAGTTTGATTTATGAAAAATACTTCAATTATGACATCATATTTATATTCATCGATGTAACATAAATAAATTGCTGTTAATTGTCGTCAGTTCATTACGTTTCTGCCCTTACGACTGGCCATTTTCAAATCGTGTATATCAGTTAATGTTGGTCCTATACAATAATTTAAAAAAAAACTATGATTGGTAACTTCTTTTAATATCATCTACTACTTTCTTCTTGATCCAAACCCTTGTTTGCAGTGATTCATTTTTTAGTTCCATTTTATTTTTCAAAAAGGAAAAAATATGAAATCTTCCTCTCTTAAAAGATGTCACCTGAAAAAAAAATCTTGTTGCTGAGCAGGAGTTCCTATTTTTTTTTTTCATGTAATAAAAGAATGGAACAAAAAAAAAAGAATCACTCTAAACAAGGCGTGGGATCAAGAAGAAAGTAGTAAATGGTATTAAAAACAAAAAAGTACAAAAAAGTTTTATTTTTTCGTTTTATTTAGTTATTTATTTATTTAAAATACCAAAATTATAATTGATATATAAAATTTGAAAATGACCAGTCATAAGGGTCTAAACGTAATAAATTGAAGACAATTATTTTTAATTTATCATTGTTACATTAAAGAATATAAACATGATGGAATAAAAGTATTTTTTATCGAACTAAAATTTTAAATTTAAAGTTACTATTAAATTTTGATTTTAATTCTTATTTTCAAAATCATGCACAACAATTATAAAGTTGTTAATTAATTAATAAAAATCCTATTCCTCATTATAACCTATGAAGGGAAGACACTAAGAAGTCGATATAGAGATTCGTACTGTTTCTAGGCCAACGACAGTGCAATGAGGTGATTAAGTTGTTCATAACAAATAATAATTTATTGTAAGTAACAGATTTTTTTTATTTCAACGAAGGTCTATTAGTTTGGAAAAATGTTCGACCTTTATTTTTTCGTATCATGTTTTAGCTTTATTTAATTAAAGGCGTACGTGATGTTATCAGTCTCACAGTTAGTAAAGTAACAGGGGATATAGCCAGTTTTTGCAACGTAACGGAATCCCACAACCGGAGAGATTGTCAGTTTTGCAACCCCATGTAGGTATAATTAACTGCTTTAGGACTTGCTGATTATGAAATTCAGGTGAGCTGAGTGTTTTAATTAGTTGCTTGAACCGGTGCACCTGTTATTTCCAGGTCTCTTAGACTGTGGAGGTATTTATTCTACTTTCACGCGGATTTGTAATTTAATTTATTACTCCTTGTACAGTGGTAGTTAATTGAACTGCAGTGAAATTTATTAATCATGAAAACTTCTTCTTAGTTTATTTAGCGATGGTAATAAGAAATATTTTAATTTGTGAGCTAAACTATTACTCTTGAACTGAAAGGAAATAAAAGTATTGCTGATGAATATAATACCTCTCTATGTAAAAAAAAAATATATATATACCACTTCTACCCATGAAGGATGTTGGGCTCAGTTCATATAGCGATTCATAAAGTTTCTAGGCTAATGGTCCTGCAATGAGGTAATTAGGCTGGGATTACGATCAGCCTCCAGGCTTTTCTCCCATTTGTTGGGTGTCCACTTTATAGAGGCTGGGCCACACATCAGGATGGTCGCCTAACGGCTGAAACAACAGTAACAATAATATTCATTCATAGCCGAGATTCGACGAGAAGTAGATTAGTTTTTTATCTACTAGATCACAAAATATTTACTTGCAATTTAAGTCCGCAACTAAGTCGAAAATAGGGTGGTCCATTCAGTAAAAAAAGTGCTTGAAAATGAAGTATTTTCCTATCCTAAGTCATGATAATTAATCTTCAAGATTTTTAAAGTTATTTTAGCTAGGCTATGGAACTACCTTGGACAATGAAAGCCTAGAGTTTATAAAAGAATACTATTCTAAATTAATAAATGTATTTGAAATTTCTATTTAAAAGTTTGGAAACAAATTTCTTTGCTATGGTACTCTTACTGTAAGCAAATACAGTTTGCTCTGTAAAAATTAACTATTTAACTACGAAAATAATTAAGAAATAATAATTATGAAAAATTCATCAGACTTCAACCTTAATATATTGATCTAAAAGAATGTTTTGCTATTGTCTTAATTTGGATTAAACAACATCGTTAGGACCAAAAGTAGCCCACCTTTTTAAGCCTTTTTTTCTGGCACAGATTAGAAATATGAGTGGAAACGTTTATTAGTAAAGCACTTTAAAATCATTGTGCAAAAATAATAAAAATCTCAATGGAATTCTGTGCAACAATAGTAACCATTTCATATCAATCTTATATTGTATAAACAATTACAACAGGTCTGTTAGCTATGCCGTTACGATAAGACGCTGAACTTGGTACGGAATCGCAAACGTTCAACGGTACACTTTCGCTGCTTGCAATATAAATTAGTCTTCGAAGCAAGTCTTTGGCAATCCTGGAATCTTGGAAGAAAGTCCATCATCGGTATTCCTTAGGGTAGCCAAGTGAAACTCGGTATTTTGCATGTCCCTCTTTGCGTGCCTTGTCGAAATTACGAAACTCAAACGACTTATCGTGGATCCTTGAATTGAAAGAGAAATGTTTTGGAACTTCTGTGGATTTGGCTCGTTAGCTACTTGGAAACGTTTACTGCCTACTCAGCGACATTTCGGGTATAAGTGAACTTGTTAACTAAATGTAGTAATAAGTTATTTCATTTTGCCATTTAGGGTATGTTATGATTGATTTAATTTTTAATTCAGTCATAATAATGTCTTAATAATAATATTTAATTATATAATGCCTCACTTTTTATTCCCACTTACCACAATTTATAGTAATTTATAATCTCACCTAGTCCAAATAACCAAGTTATGTCAAAATGTCTATGTGTGGTAAATCAAATGTGGTAAAAAACTGAAGTGTATTCTACGGACGACAAAAGGAAATAAAGCCCCAGGATTAGACAATATTCAAACAATATTGCTGAAGCAACTGTCAAAGAAGGGTTTGATACATCTGTGTCAATTATATAATAGTTGTATTAGGCTCAGATATTTTCCTACATCCTGGAAACACGCTATATTATTTCCATTGTTAAAGCCTGGGAAACAAGGGGATAAACCGGAACATTACCGCCCAATCAGTTTATTACCGCACATGGCCAAAATATATGAAAAAATAATTTTGAATTATATACAACAGTTTTGCCAAGAAAATTCTATTATTCCTGATCAACAAACCGGTTTTCGGCCTCTCCTTTGTACGGAACATCCATTAGCAAAGGTTCAAAATGAAGTTACGCACAACCTTAGGCGTAACCATGCGACTGCAATGATTTCAATTGATTGTTCCAAAGCATTTGACTCCGTCTCGCATTCAATAATGCTTGAAAAACTAAGAACACTAAAATGCCCGGAACAGCTGTACTCTATCCTCCGTTCTTTTCTCGATGGTCGTAATCTTACCGTATTAGTCGGCAATAGTTTCTCGAAAACGGTACGCTTAACTTGTGGAGTACCGCAAGGTGCAGTTCTTTCACCCACATTATTCAATATCTACACCGCGGAAATAATTGGTAGGAACTATGCTAATACTTCTGTCCCGGCGTATGCCGATGATGTGGCGATATATAGTAACAGCACGAACCCTTCAAAAGCGCTTAAGCAAGTAGAGAAAACTTGTGAGATCATAAAGAACCATCTGAATACCTTAAACATCCAGATAAACCCATCTAAAACTGACTGCATTATATTTTCTTTTCAAAAAAATAAGAAGAAACTGCCGACTAAATTTCAAATTGGAAATTCACAATTGAAAATATCTAGAAATATCATCTATTTAGGTATGAAACTTGACAGACATCTAAAATTTAATAATCATACCCTTGCTAAATTATCAAAAGTAAGACAGAAAACCTACAAATTTAACCACCTCTTTCAAAATCCGAATCTAAGTTTCAGATTGAAACTTCTAATTTACAAAATTGTGATCAGACCTTCTCTATTATACGGAGCACCGTTACTAACCCATTGTTCAGAAAATTCAAGAAAGAAGCTACAGCAATTCCAAAATGGCGTTTTGAAGAAAATTGCAAGAAAAACTACCTTTGAAAAAGAAAAGGCAGAAAGACTTCATTTGCTATTTAATATCCATAAAATAACAGAATTCCTTGCGAAAAGAAGACATAATTTTTATAATTCTTTAGAAGTACTTTCAAACCGAGTTTTTAGTAGGCTTAAGGTCCCACCAGCTCCTCAGAGGTGGCAACATAGCGTCTAAGGTAGATTAAGATTAGCTTAAGACAAGAAGTGTCAAGAATGAAGTGATCCCCACCACCAAGAGGAATAACAAATCAGTGATAGCATTTTAAAACATTATCTATTAACAGAAACACCCTTAAAATGTATCTAGATACAGTAAAAGGGAATTATTCAAAAGTTATTTTGGCAAAACATGTTGCTAAATTGGGGTTATGAAAAAAAAAAAAAAAAAAAAAAAAAAAAAATCAAGCACGAAAACGAAAAGCCCTACAAAACTGAGATTTCATATTAAGGACAACTATAGGCCTGAAGTAACAATTTTTTTTACCTAAGTCGACTGACCGAAATGCTACTTTTCTCGGATTCTTCTCTAACGATTTTGATTATGCTCACATTTTCGAATCAAAATTTAATGAACTCTAATATCATAGAGGTTTCATTCTGATTAAAATAATCAGAATAATTTGATTGAAATAATTTTTCAATTTCCTTCCTCTAAATTACCTTTAATGTTGTAGATTTTGAAAAAAAATAAACATATCTTATTATTGTAGCATTGATAAAAAAAGATTAATATATAAGTTTAACGAAATTTTTAACCAATTAAAGGAGAAAAGGGTAAAATATTTTTTTTAGGTAAATACGTACTCCTTTTTTCCCTAATATAAGAATAGTAGCATTGATATATAATTGGAAAGCTAAAGATTTAAAAAAAAAAAAGTTGTCAGATAATGGAGAGTGATGAAAAGCTGATAAAACTAATTAATTTTTGTAATTAATAATATCTAGTGTTATATTAATTAATTTACAACATATGTTTCCACCGGAACTCAATGTAATTGTTTTACTTTTTTCAACTCTTAAGGTAGCAGCGTGGTCTAGTGGTAGAGCGCTAGGCTACTGTGCTCCGGGTCCTGGGTTCGAATCCCGGCTGTGGCGGGATATTATTTATTCTGTTATTTCGGCCGGGGGGCGATCCTGAGGTATGGAGCCCCTCCTGGGGCACACCCAGCCTCTATAATGCGGGTACCCAAAAATGAGGAAAACCTGGCGGCTGAGCGTGATCTTGGCCGAATCACCTCATTGCACGGCCGTTGGCCTAGAAACAGAACTAATCTCTACATGTACTGAACCCAAAACTCTTCATGAGTTGTGGTACATACAGGGTTTTTTTTTTTCAACTCTTACTTAATATGAAATTTCTTAAATTGATTTTAACAACGGAGGTATGTAAAAGTTGTGTGTTTCGAATCCCAGAATTTTAATTTTAATTTTTTTTAATACCTCAAATAACTTGGACACTTTAGTATTTTTAAATTTCAGGAATGCTTATTTTTTCCATATTATTCGAATATTTTCTCTGCAATATTCTGAAAAATCTAATAGGTTTCATTAAAGCAATACACCCAAGTTTGCCAGGTGATAGACCGGTATCAATTTTGTTAATAAACCTTTGGCGATTAATCTATTCCTCTAATACTTGCGATAAGCGCTATCAATAACGTTGGCCTGTTATGTCCGCTGGTGTGTGTCCTCAAATATTTGACCTACGTGATAAGATTGGATTAAGTTTATTCAATGTACTTACGGATTTTAATGTTCTTTAGTGCGTAATATTGCACATAAATTACTGTAATTAACACAATCAGTTTATCAGCGGCACAATATAGTTGTTTTATAATCACTCTTCACATCACTTAAAAACCAGTCTAGGACTTTCCATTTCCCTCAAACTGAGGCCGTCTTTTTTTTAAATTTTAAATAGTATACATAAATTGTTTATTATTATTGTATAATTTAAAATATTTACTGCTTTATGTTTTATTATTTAAAAAAGGTGCAAAATGCATGGTATAAAGTGCCTCTTCTGGTAGGCTCATTTTGATGAAAAAAGTTTTGTCACGTCTCGGGCGTATAGTTGTCTTAAATATGAAATTTCAGTTTCATAGGACTTACCGTTTTCGCCCGGGAGCTACCACACACACACACACACACACACACACACACACAGACACACACACAGACCTTTTTGCGGGACTTGGTTATTTGGACTCAGGGGACCCTAAAACGTGTATTTCCGTTGAAAACTGGAATTCGAAAATTTTCACGATCGCAATACTTCCCCTTACTATATATAGTAAGTGAAAGTAAAAAATGTGTTATATATATATATATATATATATATATATATATATATATATATATATATATATATATATTGTTTAAAACTGTCTTTTTTTTTTTAATCTAATCTCTCTCTGTACTAAAACAGACGAGCATATAAGTCGACTTATAAAGGAATTAGGTTGGCTCCGAACAAAAGAGTATCGCCGCCTCATTCTTATGTGTCTAGCACGTAAGGTCCTAGATTACGGAGTTCCGGAAAATCTTAGACGTGAATTTGTTGAGGTACGGAGTGAGAGACTACAGGGTGTATTCCAGTTACCTGCTTGCAGAACTGAAGCCTTGAGGAATGCTTTCCACGTCGCGGCAGCGAGAGAGCTCAACCAGCTACCGGTTGAATTAAGATTTTCCTCCTTTTTCCGTAAGGCTTGCCTTCAAATATTCTTGGATGCAGACCCGTCGAGTGCACCTTGAAGCTCAGAGCATACCTGGAGATGTTTCCTTCCCTTTCCTAATATCCCTTGTTCATTTTACTTAATCTTTTCCTTCTGTGTTCATTTTCACTTAATTGTATAATTTATAATAGTTTTATTTTAAGTTTACTTGTAAAAAAATATAAAATTTCATATGTTTTTAGAATAATAATCGTAATTGGCACTAATATAAGTGTAAAAAATTAGTATTTTGTCTGTAAGAAAGGGCCTTGATAGCGCGATTCTTGGTTTCCACGAACTCCTAATAAACCACGCAATGGATTTTGATACGGTGTTCACTATCGTTTAGGAAATTCTTTCATGAAGGTTTAAAAGTAAAATGCATTGATATGAAGTTTTTTTTAAATGGGAAAATTATTATTTAAATTATTTGTAATCAACGCATATAACATTTTTTCCTGAAATATGAGTAGCAATACAGACGTATAATTTACTGTTGGAAAGCGCAAGATTTAAGAAAAGTAAATATGCAATAAGATAGTATGTATAAGTTCACAGAACGTTACCATTACATTACGCTATTACAAGCCAATAAATCCATTAACATTTGTTATTTGTTATGTATGTAATGAGGGAGGTTATGGGATTAAGTGTTGCCGCGTACCATCGTGCAAGTTATATTCTTCCCACAACACGCAGGATTTTAGAAGCAACATTACGTACCAAATCGTAAGTAATTAGCTAAAATAAATGGAAAGTTGTTATAAATCCATAAAATGACATTGTTATTAGATGAGAAAGATGGTTGGGGGTGTGGTCATCAAAAATTCACACAGATAAGCAATAATTATTTAATTGTGTGCCGACGTTTCGGCCTTACATTTTGGGCCTTCATCAGGCCTTCCTTAGAAAATGAATAATAAATTAGGCACAATTATATGATGACAGTAATAAAATATGGAAGCAAACATAAAATTAAGGTGATAATATTGGAATGAGAATATTTGAAGACTATAAGCAAATTATTAAAGTTAAAAAAAAAAAAAAAAAATGTGAACAATTTAAATATGAACGATTTTGAAGCGATATTTGGCGGTAGTATATTAAAAGAGCAATCATATGAAACGAGAAATAATAAGAATAAATACGTTTTAAGTAATATAATATTAACGTAACGATTATATGTGAGGGTGTATAACAGAAAAAGTATGCGTAAGGACATCGTTATTAATTATTTCTGCTTTAAATATTAAATGAAAACAGATGTTTCACTTGAAATTATATGGGATTTTCATGGAAACTACATGGATCATTTTATATGTATTCTAAATTCATTTGAAAAACAGAATAAAATAGGAACCGTGGTTATTTATTTTTCTAAACACCGTAACTTCGTTGGTGTAAGAAGGTATACTTTTTTTTTTTTTTGTTTTAGTATTTTACCAATATGATTATTTAAAAT
This sequence comes from Piezodorus guildinii, assembly GCA_023052935.1. Classification (NCBI taxonomy): domain Eukaryota; kingdom Metazoa; phylum Arthropoda; class Insecta; order Hemiptera; family Pentatomidae; genus Piezodorus; species Piezodorus guildinii. Next base: position 77,659,668 of record CM041296.1, read on the forward strand.
GTAAAGTAACTTATGAATGTTAGTGTTAAATATTCCTGCTTCTAAGTATCTATTTCTCTTCTCTATCTATATATTAAATCATCTTACGATTATTAGTTTCTATTTTATTTTTCTTTACTCATACATTTATATCTCTTCTTGCATTTATGATAATAATTATAACGGCCGACATGATTTTTTTTTTTTTTTTTTTCATTCAAAATAGGGACTTGAGCAATGTAATAAAATTCGTAGTGGCTGAATCCTCAATATTTGTAACATGTCATATATCATGGTGGTCTATATACTATCAATATTTTTTTAAATTAATTTAAAAATACGTATTATAACTCTATTATATTATACAACTCGTGATTCTTATTTTCAAGAAATAGTAAGGCATCGTAAGACGTCAGTGGCTAGGCTAGGTGATAACAGTACAGACAGACTTGACATTTTTCATGTCAAGGACCTCCTGATAAGTTTTATTTTAATGCTTTACACTCCGTTTGAAAATTTTTATTACCCGCAATCCATGTAGTTCTCTTTCTTCTGTTTTTTTTTTTTTTTTTTTTTTCAAAGTCATAAAAAGTAATGGATCTCGTGAATCACCAAGACGTGTTACTGTTACTGACTATAGTTCTGTTCCTGTGTCGCGAAAAATAATGCTTACTTTACGCTTAATCATTGTCGTAAAATAAATTTTTTTATTTCTATGTTTTGTATAATAGCATCATAATTACTTCTTTCAAGAATGTATTGAATAAAAAAACAACTAAAAATGCATATATTAAATAAAAAGATAAATAGTCATTAATAACATCTAGGGTAATTTTTAAATAGTAATTTTTTTTGTGAAAAATAGAATAAGTTTATTGCAAAATATTTTACAAATGATTTGTTGGTTTGTTTGTTGAAAACTTATTTGTTTTTCTAGAATCATTACTATAAAAACTCCTGAAACTAAAATATTAATAAAATCTTTCAGTTATTATTGGATCAGCATTACTAATTCCTAGATAGTAATTTTAATGAATTATGATTGTTTTTGTTTTTTTGTTGGTTGAACTATTTTATAGCTACTGAAATAGGGAATAATCTATTGTTAAATTCCTCTTAAATGATTTAGTAATACGATATTTTTATCAAGTACCCTTACTTCGTTCATGGTTTGATGCGGGACTATTAATTTTGTAAACAGTATCACAAGCTACTTACTTTCATATTTATGTGGTCCATGCTTTTATTATGTTCACTAAAATTTAAAATTCATTATTGTAAGAAAATATTCTGTATAATAATTCTTTTTGTCGTTAAAAATTGTCCAGTTAGACTAGACTCCTTTACCCGTTATAATTGTTATTTATTAACAGTTCAAGAGGACTTGAAATCGATTTCCCACACTAATGAGACATTTAGCTGCCGTTGTCGGGTAAAGCGGATCTGTAAACGAATTCCTTTCCGCTGGAGAAAATAGAAAAATTTTAATTGCTTCAAAGTTAATTATATTGTTGAAAAGAGGCGTTTTAAAAATAAGGTGACTTAAAAACAGTTCTTAAAAGCCCGTTTAAATAAGCCCGATAACAAAGGCCTTGTTTGAATAACCTTGGCGATGCTTGGAATATTTTAATATACTTTTTCTCAGGCAGAGTTTTCCTTTCTCATTAGCTAGATAAAGCTTTTTCTTTTCTTTTAGTTTTCTTTATTTTCCGACTTTTATCCCGCTCTTGAGGATGTTTTTGTTTTGTCTCTTAGCGCTGCCGTATAGTGGGGAAAGAATATAGATTCTTGGGCATCGACTTCATAAGTTTATTTTAAGTTGTAGAATTTCTTTATTAGGTAGATCAAATAAATGTAAAAAAAAAAACCCAGTATATTGCTTTTCCTCAGGCGATGAAAAACAACTACCCGTATTTATGTGTACGGGTGAAAAAACGACTGTAGTCCAAGTTCATTTTAACGTTAGAAGACATGCAGACATTGGAGCTCCATAACTCGATTAAGATCTGCTTAAAATAAGCTAATTGGCAGCATTAACTTGCTGACCTAATCGTCAAGTTAATGTTGTCATAACCCGTTTTGCATATAGTGCAAGGTAAGGTTAAGAAATATAATTTTTAAAATATTTTAAAGAATGTAGTTATAAAAATATTTCATTTTTTGTTTACTGATGACATTAGTTTAACAAGCTCTAAAATAGGGATGAGGATTTATTATTGATAATTAAATTGCGTTTTTAAAGGCCTTGATAATTATAAAACTAAACGTTTTGAATACAGATTTAGCTAAGTATCAAAGGACACTTTTTGAAAATCATCGTCCCGATGTTTGTTGCATTCTATGATTTTTCAATAATATTTAAGCCGGTACTCCGCAAGGTTCAGTTCTTTCTCCCATCCTCTTCAACCTTTACCTGTATGACATCATCCAGTCTACAGATACTTCCATTGCTATGTTTGCTGATGACACGGCAGTTTTCACTCAGCATGAAGATATAGACGTTGCCCGTAATTCCCTCCAAAGCCACCTCACAGACTTAGAAAAATATCTCACTAAATGGAAGATAAGTCTAAATGTGCAAAAATGTAACTCAAAAATATTTACATTAAGACGACCTTCGGATCCACCTGAACTGATGCTCAACGGTAATAAGCTACCATGGATCCCTGCCGACGAAGCAGTGAAATACCTCGGGGTTCACCTCGATCGCCGCCTCACTTGGAACTACCACATTAACATCAAACTAACCCAAACGTATGCAAGACTGGCGATGCTGTACCCGATCCTCAATAGAAAATCAAATCTCAAACCCGAAACAACAATTCTTCTTTATAAAACTATATTAAGGCCACTACTTATGTATGGTTGTGAAGTGTGGGGAGCTGCTTCCTCAACAAAGAGAAAAAAATTACAAGTATTCCAAAACAAAATATTAAGAATAGCCGTAGATGCCCCATGGTTCATTAGAAATAGTCAACTACACCGCGAGTTACATATAGAATACATCGAAGATTTTATCAAAAACCGCTTCAGAAAATACCACTCTCAGCTACCAGCAGTCAGAGGTGCAGTGGCATACAGCATAGGAGTTCCAACTTTATCTCGCAGGCTCAAACCCAGGCTTCTACAAGACATCTTGTAAATATTATTATTTAGTTTTATAAGCCTCATATTCAATCTAGCTGGTTTATTTTTATTTTATTATTATTTTTATAATTTTTTTTTTTTTTTTTTTTTTTTTTTTTTTTTTATATTATTTAGTATTATTATTTTTTTTTTAATTTATTTTTTTTTCTTTATATATATATTTTTTTTTTTTTTTTTTTTTATTTGTTTTTACTCATCAACTTAAATTCATTATTCAATTCTTGGGAATAATTACAAATCTATTATCGTTAGGGGTGTCTTGTGTATGAGACTATACCCCCACTTTTTCTATTGTTACAAGTTGTAATAATTATTCTTTTTATATTAAAAAACCATGTATGGCTCACGCAGCCGATCTGGAAATAAAGATATATAAAAAAAAAAAAAAAAATAATATTTGAAACCTAGAATTGTATCGGTATTTTGGCAGCCAGTTCTGTTCTCAAGTTAATATATTTAATTTAAATATTTTGACTTCTTTTTTTTTCATTGAATCTGATTAATTTGGCTGTTTATATTAAAATAATTATTTCATAAAAAATATATTCGTTTTCATGTCCTTTAGTTTTTTTATATTTACTAGATGTATTCAATAGTGCAGTTGTAAGTTTTAATTATTATAATAAAAACATATATTACCTATTCAATACCATTTTTACATACGGAATATTGTTATAGGATCATAGAACCGTCAATCCAATAGTTATAAAAATAATTTTTAAATTAAATTGAAAAATGTTGGTTATTTGAAAGTTTACTGTGGTGATTTATGGCTTGTTTATTATATGATCTTATTTTTAAATTTTATATTTTTAGTCTTAGCTGATGACTTCAAAATTTTTAAATAAATCCTGTTTGGTCCTTATATTTTTATATTTTTTACGCGATATATAAGCCATTATACACCAATAATTTAGAAAAAACTGTCACACATAAAAGTATAAAAAAATTAAAATAAAACAAAATTAGTTATAAACCAAAGGCGTCAATCAATCAGAAAAAAAAATAAAAACGAACAAATTTTATAATAAATAAATTGAAAACTATAATAGCTAAGACAGAATAATTAAATTTTGCATATTTTCCTTACTACATAAATATTTGAGATCCTAAAATTTCTAAATGATATTACTCTGCTCCCTCCTTCATCTAGTTACGACCTTTCGTATCGTGAAAACTTGAAAATAAAAAAAAAATGATCAGATTTGTTTCTTGAATAATAAAACTGCAGTCTTTCTCAATGTGTGAGCCTCCGCGAGATCCAATGTGGGCGCACCCTAAACAATCGGGTTCTCGACCCCGACTCCAGGCCGTGGGTTCAACTGCGCAGATCGGATCGGGACTGAAGAAGATCCGATGAATAGGAAGTGGCGTATAGGCAGCTGTCTCTTGTGGCGTAGGAGTTGACCAAAACCGGTCCTCTCCATCATCTCCCTCATTATTGTAGCCAGCCAATTTGCCTACTCATCTCTTGTGGTACCTATTTCTTTTCCATTCCTACGGTTGTGCATTGCTCTGGTTGGATGAAACGAAAATCGGAGTATTTACTTTGGATAGTAGAAATAGTGATCAACATTATAGATGGGCGGAAGATTGTTATAAATATTGTTTCTTTAACATATTGATAATGTTAGAAACACGGGTCAATGAACTCACACGCAGCACTGTTGAAAATACATTATCAATTAAAAAAATATATCATTTCTATTTATCAAGGTTCTATTTTGCTTGTTGGACGAGCTGAATCGTTTTAAGTTCAATGTACGTTCCATTTTAAAATCCAATTCGAGTTTACACATGCTTATCTCCTGTATATTCGTTTTCTTGTTCTTTGTCAAATTGGTTTGAGGAAAGATTAAAAATTAGAATATGAAATTATTTACTTCTAAAAGTTATTAGAGAGTGATAAAAAGCCGATAAAACTAACTGATTCTTTTAGATAATAATATAATAGATTTTTTAATGAAACATATGTTTCTATAGAAATTTAATTTAATTAATTTTTTAATAGTTTCACGTATTTTTATCTCCAACTGTATTTGAAAATTCTTTCATTGATTTTAAAAATGGAGGTAAGTGAAAGTCGTGTGTTGCCCGCACCAGATTTTTTAAAATGTTTTTACTCTCCTCCTTAAAACATAACCTCTTTTAATCACTCTCTGTTACGATCTAATTCTTATATTATTTCATATGTGACACGGGCCATTAATATTTTGGACTCACCTTCTTGTTGACCAAGGATTATAGCAACTAATACTAAAAAAACGCTGCAAATTATTTCACAGTGGTTCATTATTTCCAAATAATTATAACGGGGAATAATAATTTGTATAGATGTTTAGGCAATGAACTTTAATATATAGCGATAAATTAATCAAAACAGCAAAAATATATATTCATATTCAAGAAAAATGGCTAACCACCACTTGTAAGTTCAAAACGTTATATCTATGCTATTTCTTAACCTGTAGCAAAAGTTCCAATGTGTTTAATGCGAGAGCACAACAGTCTCAGGCTTCAAACGCGCTGAATGCGAGATAGTAACATTTTTGACATACACATAAAACTTGAAGGAAGGAATTATGGAAATAATAAAAAAAAAAAAATTCTTATATTATTATTTATAATTAAAAATGATTCTTACATTATTATTTATAATTAAAATGATTCTTATATTAGTATTGTTGTATATTATATTTTTATATCATATTATGGGTATAAAAATATGAAAAGAAATCACGCACGGTCAAGTGTGACCCACGGGTGGGTCACTTCGGCGTGAACGTGTTAAATTACAAGTCTAACTTTTCTTAGTTTTATGGTAGTAAGTAACTTGAATGTCGCTGATCCACCTTGTGTTCAATCACCCCTATTACCACCCTGGTTAGAATAGGACAATGGTCTGTAGAATAACCCATTCTGTCTTAAATGGGAATGAAAATGACCTTGAGCAAGGAACTAAAACAATAACCGGAGCTCTTATGATTGCGCCAAAAAATATATCTAAAAAATCTTGGCCAATTATTTGGACCGTTAAGATTTGATCCGAACATTATGGAACTTGAGGTGCTGGTGTCCCAGCCCAAAGGATCATCTTTCGTGAAGCCATACACGTTTTTTACTATAGTTGTTTCTCAGATATTCTGGATTATATATATAGCCCTATAACAAAATCATATGAGAATCTGGGGAAAATAGGGATCCCATACCGTAATAGTGGGTTCATGGTGTGGTCTGTTGGGAGAGGTCTGGACCTAGATGCTGTTCCTGAAATGTCATATCGATTTTCCTTCGGGAACCACCCAACTACTCCCACTCAGTCTGCGGCTTGGCTCCACAGATCGCGTCTTTCCCTTTGGGTAAGGTCTGCTAAGTAATTAGTTTGCTTAACACCAGCAAACCTGTTTTCACCTTGATATTTCATTACATCGGGTCATGAATGCGATTTTGTGATTCATGCTTATGTTCAAGTTGTAAATGAAAGAAACATAAGCAGCTGTTTTCCAGCCATTTATGTCTAAGGTTCTTTGCGTTTTAAAATTGTTATCGGTTTGTTTGTGTTTTCCTTTAGAGGAGAACTTAGAGAGTTAAGTTTTTGATACATTATAATTATATATTCTTCTCTATTACTGGTTAGTAGTTGAATTTCAGAGACGTTTACACCGGATTATGAAACTAACTCGAACAAGTAAAACGGTCTTATATGTATTTAGATATTAGTTTGTTTCGCAATTTTAATAATTAATAATATCATTTGTTCTCGATTAATAAATTATTAGTTTCCTTATTAATCTTTTTCCATTTTTACGTTCTTTAAAATCATCTCAAACCTTTTTTTTTTTTTTTTCTTTTCTTTTATGAAATGAGTACAAATTAATTTCTTAATTTTCAATAAAAATCTTAACAATCGCGCCAACGAGAATTCTTATTTTTCGGATCATTTTCAAATCGCAGGACAGCCTATATTTAGCTAAAATCTAACGTTATCATAGATTATGTTTATTCATTAGAAGTTATAATTAAGGTTTGAAAAAATGGTTTAATAACCAAATAATAATATAAATTAAATAGTATCTAAGAAGAAATCATTGCCAAGTCAGTTAGTTATCATTAAAGGGTTAAAATCCCTTTACGATAGTATGTATAATAGCATCTTGTGAACATATACCAGATTCTTTACTGGAATTAACGAAACCTATTCTTTCTTTTTAAAAAAGTATTCCTTTATTCGTTTCACTGACATTTTTGCAAAAACGTTCAAATTTTATAAACAATGAGGATTGTCGGATAAAACAATGTAAGGCGATATAAAGGTATACGAAAAATGTATATTATAAAGGAAGAGACGAAATGGCTAAGTGCCGATGACACAGGTAGCTTATATCTGATTAGACTCACCTTGTCAATAATTGTGCATTGTATAAAATACAGTTAATAAATAATTTAATTATTAATTAAATTAAACAATAAAAATATTTAGGGGTATGAAGTGTTTATATGGACTGATAGTTCAGGTCAAGACTCCACTAGCTTCTTAAGTTCTCGTTTTTTCTTTTGTAAACACACGATTTATTCTCATTCCGTGACTTGTTTTTTTTTTCTTAATTTATTATAAACCCCCCCAAAAAAAAAATAGTGACTTATTTTTTCACTTAAAGCATAGTTTTATGTACTCACATTTGCTAATATGTACTATAATGTGCTCGTCACATGTTATAGCCTTTATTTTGTTTAGTTACTTTAATAATTTTCATATTTTTATACTTCCCTTTCTTCTGAAACTTAACTAAAGACTTCCGTTAGCATTTTTAAAGTTATGAAGGAGTAGAATGCACCGCTCAACAAATTATCCTCGTTATGGTAGGCTTGCATTAAGTTTTATAAGGGCTAGTCACTCCCATTTCTTCAAAGGTGATGAGTAACCTATGAAGAAACGAATGGCTATAGTTGTTGGTTATATAGGTGCTTTTTTATTGAATCTTCGAAAAAACTTGGGTACGCCCATCAACTATTTTTTTTTTAAGTTTTGGTCCTACTAGGTGATATTGAAGGATCATGATGTATTAAACATTTAATTAGTAATGACATAGCTTGTCGTTCAAGGATAGTAGATAATGATTTCTTGCTTTCTCGGAAACTAGTTAAAGAAAGTGAAATCTGCAGTAGATTACATCACTATATGCAGTCTGATCTTTTTTCCTTTTTGCGTTTAGTGATCCATTCCGTTGGCTTTAAAACAACCGAGGAATTCGAAGATTTCAGACCAAAACACTCGTATGGTACTGCAGATATTTGCGCCTAATTATACCAGCTCTTAACATGGATTCATTTTGTGATGAATTAATTTGGAGATTCCTTTAATTTTTTTTAAAGCTTTGTAATGTATTTGTTTAGCTATATTGGCCTTGTTATGCAAAGATACAGTTTTTCAAGCAGATTTATTCTTGAATAAAATTTAAAGTTTTTCTTTTTAGCTTTAAAGCTTCATCATTTTAAAATTAATTCTGAAGACAGGCCTCTTCAACCGTAGATTTATACTGAACAAAAATGCAAATAGGTTCTTCTTGTGCGAGTCTACATAAGTTTTGTTAAGATGATTTTAAAGAATCTCGTATGTTTTATAGTATGAAGCTGTGTATAATTTTATCATTTTTTTTTGTTATAGTCAGGGTTTTAGATAACTTCCCAAACTCAATCTCCTTCTCTGAATCACAGCAAACAGTAAGCGACAATTATAGAAGCTGTGATTTTCTCTCGTGAAAGCTGTATATTCACCACGTTACAGACATTGAGTAGATTCTGATTCGGTAACACCTCCCGACTCCATATTACCTATCCTTAGTAGAACCCGGCGCCTCCCTAAAAGATAGGACAGAGCACTCCAGAACAACTAGAGAGTCTCCCTTTCACTAGTGGCATAGTGCCTTCAGGAGCGGTTTCTCTTCTCCCTTCGAACACGGGCCAATGTTCCAGCAGCTGGAGAAAACCGTCCCTTCACCTCCCATTCACGTAGCCACGGCCACTTTATTTCTCGAGTTTACTGGAAAACATTTCCTATGGCCATGTTGATCCGAAGTTTATCGGTGGTCGTAATGGTTACAAGTTTGAGCTTATGAATCCGGAGAAAGTAGTTTTAGTGGTTTTTAAAACCTTCTATTAAATTATCTTAAGTGTATGTGTTAATTTGTTAATGTATTGATGAAACAAAACAATTAAAAGCGACTCTACATATTTAAAAAAATAATTTTTGTTACATCGTTCAAAAAAAAAAAAAAAATTAAAAGTATTCGTTACTTTGGACTACTTGATCGATGCACTTTAACCTAGCTTTGCCCTCATACTCCAATTTTAAAGGAATACCGAACTCTTAGAGATCCCAGTGTTTCTATATAAGTTATTTATTTTTAATACCTTATAAAACTTGACAATACTGCCTGATATAATGAAGTAATATGCACTTCAGTCAGTGCTATGCACTTCAGATCGCTGTCTATCCTATCTCCCACGAAGATCTCGCCCATCTTATTCGACTTGTGACTTGAGTTATCTTAAATTTGTATAATGCGGACAATTTGTAGTTTACTTTTTATTGGAAATGTGCTGTGACTTTATCATTTGTTGTACTTTAATAATTATTTAATACTTTTTAAACTTCTTTGACTTTAGGGGAGTATAACGAATCTCAAGGACGGTTTTAATCTCTTGAGAAAAAAATACATAAATAGTAACCTATATTTATATAATGCCCCTGGTTTAAGTAAAAAATATGGGAAACGTATTACAATAATTACGTAAAGATAATTACATATAATAATTATATTGACCCCATTAAAGAACAAATAATTTGATATATAATTTTAATAAACGTTGACATAAAATGATCATTATTAGATTTCTATGCTGAATTTGCTTTCGTGGGTGTGATCCCAGGGTAAGAATTACAAACCCCTGCCTTACCTGTATCGTACCGCCGTATCGGCGTTGGAAGATTGTTTCTTTACCCCACCGTTTTTAGGTTAGAGCTTCATTGTTGCTCACTCGGGGTATATTGAAAAGCATTAACAACATGGGTACTTACCGTTTCTAGCCAAACCATTATTCCTATTTCTCAAGCTTATCCAATTGTGCAACCCAACGCACACAGTATATCTCCTGCACTCAACCTCGACCCTAATCGACTGGAGGAATGCAGTCCACGCTAAAAGTGGCCCAAGCATGTGTCAAGCTTTAATTGCTCTGGTATTTGCTGGTGTAAGGGTAGCCGTGAAAGGATTCTAATTTAAAAAAGAGAAAAAAAAATTCAAAAGAAATGTTTCGCTGCGAACAAACGATGGACCTTATATCTTCATGCCTGATGGAAGAGATTTGTTTGGGTTCTGCTAATCTTGACCTTTATCGTTCGCGATTGTTTCGTTCAACCTGAAACATCCGTGGCATTTTCCTTATGCACGATGGTGAATGTACTACCATTAATGGCGCAATGGATCGGTTCACCTTTGAAGAGTTTGATCTTCGAACAAACCTGAATTTGAGATATCCAACATTAATTAAAAATTTGTGACGTTTAAAATCAATTAGATTTTAAATTAAGTTTATTTAATTACCCTATTAAAATAAAATGGATCTATACTAATAGCCATGAGATTATCCCATTTCTGATAGAATACAGCAATGCATAGTTCTTGTTTATTATATCACCGTGTTTTATGGCTCAAATAATTATGAACACATAGAAATCAGCTATTTTAATTCCCTCGTCGGCCTTGGGAAGATCGTTTCGACATGCTCTGCTCTGATTCAAGGTCCTGCATGAACTGTGAATAAAACAAACAAAAAAAAAAAGACAAATTTTTATTAACTTCGCTTGTTGCTGGAATCGTTTTGGGAAAAGAATTGGGAGTTTTTGTATTTTCCATTTTACACATTTTTCTTCCAGATTTTATATAGGCTTACTAACAATCATCCTCGCAAAAAAATTAAAATAAAGTGTGACATTGGTCTATATTTAGTGTTTGTTCTTAAAACTGAACCTTTTTTTATTAACTAAACAGAATGATTATTTGCAATTAAGTTGACAATTATTGACTCATATAAAGATTTTTTTATAGATCAAAAGGGAGGCGGGCGCGTATAGTTCCGTGCTTAAGTAGTGTGAAAAAACACTTAAATGTTAGAGTATAGTTTTCAGATAATGTTAGAAATTGCCCGACTGAGATACTCTGTATCTACAAAAATTAAATAATGAAATATAGACGAATGCAATTAAGGTGGTATCTCTGTCTGATCAGGCTATAAAATATCAAAATTTTCATTTTATCAACTTCAGTCAATGTGAGATCTGCGTTAGTTAAAAGTCGATCATCTAGTCAAGAAAGGCGTGCTGCTGGGTACTGATCTTTCCTAATGCCTCACATGTTAGTATTTCCACTGCTTCCTCGCATTTGCTAATTGTTCTTGTGTTATGGACAGGTGCAAATAAATGTTCATGAATTTAAAAAAGTCATTTTCATTTATAAAAAATAAAAAAATAGAAGTGAACGATTATCTATTAAATGCATTCAGGGACCGCCTAACGAAGAAAAACATGCAGTTCGAGGCTAACCATACGCTTATCTCCTCACTCACGGATATGTGAGGACAGTCAGGTGACCTAAGGGTAGGGTTGTAATAGGCTATTAGAGACAACTCACAGAAACCAGGCCTTGTAGGAATAACTCCACCCAGTTTATCTTCATTATCAATAGTGTTGTGGTCTGCCAGGATATCAAATCGTCCAGGAGGTTTGATATAATCCGTGGATCTAGAATCATTTGTCATTGTCCTTGAGTCAGAGAGAGTGGAAAGGACACTGGCAGGTTGGTCCCAATGGTTATGGAACTATAGACACCCTGATATAGTATATAATCATTTTATATCAATTTAAATGGGGCATTCTTACCATAAAGTACCGACAACCCTCTCGATAAGGAGCCCCTATTCAGCAGTACCAAATTATGTGTGAACAATCGGTGTTAGAAAAAAGGATCCGAATCTTTCCTTGTTCTTTGCGACGATAGTTGCGCTAACGAGGTATCTGGTTGCCATTGTGAGGATGTTTCCATCCTCTTGGCTATTATCTCACAGCTTCTATTGTTTCTTCGATCCGTCTCACTGCGTGCAGTCTTATATCAACTGTCCGAAACTTTCTCGCCTGGGTTCCTTGACTTATTTGCTGAGCAGGTGTAAAGTTGGTTCTTTTTTAATCTGGGATCTTAATTAAGTTGAGAGAAAATAAATGTTTTTTATCATCACTTCCAGACTGAAGTAGACTCTAATTGCATTATACGGTTCTTATCAGAAAACTAAATTTCGGGCCTTTAAAGCCCTATAAGAGTTGCTGGTATGCATATTTATTTATCTTTTTAACAATAAAATCTTGAGTAATAATAATCAAATCAACTGAAAAGTTCATGAGAGTTTGATTTGTATTGCTTCCTTTTCACATAAGATTTGTATAATACAAGTACTGATTGTTTTATATTTTATTTTAAAAAACAACATATCTTTATTAAAACCCCTCATCTATTGATCAATAGAAAATTGAATAAATTTGGATCTATTAGCTTACCTGACCTCAAGGTTTCAACTCTGTATTGATATTGTCTGACATGTAGCCTATGTCAAGTACAAAACTGGAACAATTTACCATTTATGACCGAATAATAAATATGAAGAATACGATTAGTTCGGATGGCGGTCATAAAATATCAGCAAATAGTGAAAAACTTTTATTAACCAACGTTTCGATCAACGTTGCGGTTCTTCAACGTTGAGGTACAAACCTGAATCGATAGATACTGGATTAATTGTATTACTAGTTTCGTATTTCTTTTAGATTTATGAAATAAATTATTTACAAATTTATTAAAAATAGATCCTAGGCTGTTTCCCTGAATTAGATTATGTTTTTTGCGAGTGCATCCAATGATGCGGATAGATCGTAATCAGACGTAGCCAAGTCAGGAAATAAGCCCATTGAACGCTTGATGATCGTGATGCGTTTTGATGTGTGTGAGGGAGGCAATCATCACCGGTCGTTTTTCACGTATTGCTCGAATCAAATCGATCATTTGTTGCTAGGGAGCGATCAGTTGTATTATGGTTTCGTCAGGTTTTTGGTAGATCATAATATATTATACCCTTTTGATCCCACCAAACGCTCAGCATTGATTTCTTTCCAAAACGATTTGGTCTAGCAGTGGATGTGGGTGGTTCGCCTGGGTTCACCCCTGATATACGGACTGATATAAATATAGTTGGAATAATTAACATTGTTATGACCGAATAATAAATATGCGCATCCGATGATTCGGGTGGCGGTCAAAAAGATTAGCAAATAGTGATTTATTAACAAACTTTTCGACCAATGTTGCGGTTCTTCAACGAGGTGCTTTGTTGAGGCACGGAAGCTGACTTCGATAGAATACTGAATTAGTTGTATTACTAGTTTGCATTTTTTTCAGATTCACGAAAATATTATTTATTACACCATAAATGTATTTACAAAATAATAGATCCTAGACTGTTTCCTGAATTTGTTGTTTATGTTTGTTTTCTATCCTACTAATAAATATAGTTGGGGTAATTGGGCACGGTATATTGCTCAAATATTTTCAGCTTTATTCATTATTCGTTACTTTATTCTCCCATTAACTTTAATAATATTCCTATTCCGACTTCCGACGATATTCGATATTTAGGTATTCACTTGGACAAAAGACTGACCTGGAGGCCCAACATTCGACAAAAACGGTCTTTTAGCTAGATTACTTGACAGACGTTCTAAATTATCATTAACCAACAAACTAACTCTTTACAAAGTTTTGCTGAAACCAATCTGACACATACGGGATAGAACTGTGGGGCTCTGCTAAACCACCAAGCATCCAAAGAATACAGTTTTTTCAGTCAAAAATGCTGCGCAAAATAGGGACGCACCGTTCTACGTAAAAATGACGTTATACATAACGACTTTAAACATTCCGACTATTTCAGTCACTGCTACAGAACTAATACAATAACTTCCACCAAAGGCTAACATACAACACAAACCTCCTTATAGAAACATTAAAATGCTCTACTAATACTTACAGCCCACCCCGACGACGACGCAGGCGGTGGCCAAGAGATATGCTGATCACTTAACGAGCTTTGCTGTGATGAGCCGCATCTTTAGCAGTCCACATAATGTGCTTATTGCAAAGGAACTGCAGATGGCAAATTAAATTTTTGTTTTGTAATGAATATATATATATATATATATATAATATATATATATATATATATATATATATATATATATATATATTCATTAAACTTTATGTTTCTTTAATAACACTTATATAAGTTTCATAATAATTTCTAAAAGGAAATAATTTTTATTAGTAGATATATAAATAAAAACCAAACACTAAACCCGACGAAAGGTCCTTTATATAAGAGTGATTTACGAGTATACTTAAGTTACATAAGGCACACACCTAAATATATATGGGTCAGCTCCGTGGTCACCATTCGGGTTATTTATGGAATATTTATTCATACTGATGCATAACCTAACATTCTTGGGGACACATTAATTTTAATTAATTATGCATGAACTTTTTTTTCGCACTCCGATTTTGAAATATCCGTTTAAGTAAGCGGACTCCAATTGGATCTGAAAGGCAAATATTCAATAGTTTATTATCTTATTTATATAGAGTCGATTTAACTTTCGAAATTACTGATTTAAAGGTTGTTTTTTTTTTTCAACTCAACCTTTTCTGCATTGACCGAAATAAATGCATTCTACAATAAAATCCACTTGTCTGCAGATAACCAGGTTAGCTATAAAGATAATTCATCAGTTTGATTGAATAACATAGGATTTTTTTACTTTCACTTACCTATATATGGAATATATAGTAGGGGAAAGTATTGCGATCGTGAAAATTTTCGAATTCCAGTTTTCAACGGAAATACACGTTTTAGTGTCCCTCGAGTCTAAATGGCCATGTCCCGCAGAAAGATCTGTGTGTGCCTATTTAAGTCCTATGAAACTGAAATTTTATATTTAAGACTACTATACGCTAGAGATGTTACAACAACTTTGTCGTCAAAATCAACTAACCAGAAGAGCCACTTTATACCATGCATTTTTCACCTTTTTACGATTTTCTCAAAAACGTCTTTGACGATTTTGAATAAACTTGCTAAGTCGATGTAAAATTTAATGTGCTTTAACATTATGTAGGTTTCATTCTGATTAAATAGTCTGACATGGCTTAAATGCTGATATTTTAAATTTTCTTCCTCTGAAGTACATTTTGTTTTATAGATTATATAAAAATAACCATATCATCTAGTCACCATTGATAAAATACAAGTTGAACGATTTCGATATCCACCTAAAGGAGAAAACTGAAAAAAAAAAATATTTTTTTATTGCAATTCTTTGTTATTGTACATGAGAACAGTAATAATACATGTTTAATATACCATTGGAATGCTAAAGATTTTAAAAAAAATATTATCTTATACACAAGCTTGTAAAAGTTAATAAATATTGATGAAAATCCGATAAAACTAACTGATTATTTTATAAAATAATGTAATAGATTTCTTAATAAAACACATGTTTGTATAGAAATTCAATTTAATTAATCCTTTAATGGTTTCACTCATTTTTATTTCTTACGATTTTAAAAACGGAGAAAAGTGAAAGTCGTGTGTTTCCAGATTTTTTACTCAACCATTTCTGCTTTGCCCGAAATAAATGCATTCTAAAATCCACTTGTTTGCACTTTGATTGAATAACTTAAGATTTTATTATTATTTTTTTTTTTTTGTTTTATGAGATGTTCTGTCCTTGGTCTACATTTAAGTAGACTTGTCTTCGTCTGCCCTTTTCAAATTGTTAAGAATCCTTATACGGATTAATTTGAATGAATTATGCGTTCGTAAGTTCAAAATCATTTCCATTTATATACATTAATGGAAGGGAAGCCAGACAATAATATTTTTCGCATTTTAAATCCTTTCAGATGCTGTTGTAAGTAATGCTGACATTCTTTGTACTCTTACTATTTATATCAGTTTTATCAAATATTTGCTTTGCGAAGAATGCGAGAATTATTTACTCTTTTTGCTAAGAGTCTGTTATGAAAGTGTCTTTCCGTTTTTTAACGGCTTTGTCATAAAATAATTTAGTGAAATATTTTTGTTTGTGAATTCTCAGTTAATTATTTTAAACCATCTTATTGGTATTAATTTATAGTTTTTTTTTTCATGTTATTAATTATCAGTGGCATTCTATTATAGTTTAATTTGTTTCTCACAAATAAATGTCACATTTGAGATATATGTTGAATTATTTATTTATACTTTAATCCAGTATTTGTTCTTTTTTTTTTTTTGTATACTTAATCATACAAATAGATAATTGATAGTAGTATTTTGTTTTATTCACACTTTTTGGTTTGACATATTGTTTACAAAAAATTGAAATATATCTCCATAAAAATTTTTCCAGCTAAATAAAAAAAATAAATATTGGAAGTACGCAGTTGATAGTTGAGGAAGATGCAATCAATACGAGATGCTAGCTGGTATGTGTGATAAGGAAAATTCAGTATTTGTTATTTCATTCGCGGCGCAATTTCGCATAAAGTGGGTTTAATGATGAATTACTTTTAAGAATATCTAGATATAAGCAAGCAAAATAATGACTTTACGCTGGTAAGTGATAAAATGTATGAGTATCTTATTCCCAATTTTTTTTTTAAATAGTTTAAAAATGAAATTGACCCATTGTACTATTAGTAGTTGTAGTATCTTTGAGTATATAAAAAATATAAAATTAAATGTGTTTTTTCTTGACAAAAATATATTATTGAAGTATAAGCCGGATAAATAATTAATGTAATATGTATCATTAAACAGTATTACTATTTAAAATAATGTTCTCAACTCAACATTATTTTACTGTCATGTTACTAATTAAATTTATTTTATTTCCAGGTACTTGAAAGACTTTCTCCTGAATATTTAATAAGAAATAAGGCTGTTTTGTAAGTATTTAAAATTTTTATTAAAATGTATTTTTTTCTCAATATTTAGACTATGTTTTGCTATTTAGACCGATAATTTTGGAAAAACATCTGTTGACTTAATTAAAATTCCTGTTCATATTGGCCGAAACAGCTTTTATCATTGACTGCACTTATGGGCGTTTGTTATTTTTAACTTGGTCGCCTTCCAGTATTATTGCTTAACAAATAATCTTTCAGCACAACTTTAAAGGTCGTGTATTTAGTTTATTTTTGTAGTATTTAAATTGAATATGGAAAATCCATGTTTAAAGTCTTGTGCCTAAACATAAGTACTGTAAAAAAAAACCCATCTAATTATACATTTTTTACTGCCTGTGCTGTCAGGTAGTCGTTAAAGACCTGTCCTAATTAAACCTGGATAGGCAAAATTTAGGACTCCCACTTAAATATTAAATGAATAAAAATAACCTAAAATTTTAAACTTATACAAGGAAGTATTAATTAAAATAATCATCAAGAAATCTAATATTGTTCGTTATCTTCTGTGAAACATCATAAATCTTCTGTTTTTTAAGCTCATTATTTTCGAAATGTAAAAAAAATTGGCTAATTTTAAGGTTTTGATTTGTGGTTGTAGGCACTTGTCGGTAATCACAAGCAATCATTTTATTTAATATGTTAAATTTTTCCGTGTGAAGCGTTTGATTCTTAATAAAAGCCAAGGCTTTGCAAATATTTTACGTTAAGGTAATTCGCAATTATACTCCAGTATCAACTCTGAACATCGTCTGCTGAACAGCGGACTAATAGTTGGGACCACTGGTCTACATAAACAAAGATTGCTGAACTTTTTTCCCCGGTTTTAACCTCAATCTAGTTCTAAACATGGAGTGAGATATATATATACTTTTTTTCAAAGTGTTTTTTTTTTTTTTTTACAAATAACCGAATTCATCAAATGTTTGGCTATACTTTCTACTTTATGCAATATATTTCAGAATAAGTAGCATCTTATAGTATTATCTTATTTTATCACTGAATAAAGGCTAAAGCCGAACAAATATTTCTGTCTATTATAAAAATAATAGCGCCTTCAAAATGTATCATCCATAAATTGCTGAGGTTTGCAAAAGTTTGATTTTCGTGTTTTCCCACTGCCCTGATTTCAGTGTTTATATGGTTTGTCTTTGTTTTGATCATATTCCGGGAAAAGATCACAGATTGCACTCTGTTGGGTCTGTTAAAAGTTCCTTGTGTGTCGGCTGGATCGTTTGTTATGTGAGCCTGCCCCGCAAACAACCTCCGGCAGGGTATAAAAGATTTCCTGCCAAACAATGGCCGCCATTTCCTCAATGCATACATTGTCCAAACAACGCTTCCTCCATCTACCGGTCGGATACAGTACGGTTTATTTACTCAACTCGGATATATTGATAATCTCGCCAGTTAGAGGTAAACAAATATTGTAAAGGGTGCTGACCCATAACAGTTTCTAGGAAGCCAGAAGACGTTCACGCCTCAATGTTATTATATTGAGGGTGTATAGTCAACTGTAGAAACTATTATAGGTGGAATAGTCATGAATCAGTCATTTTTGAAAAGTTTTTAATTTTGCCAACGTTTCGGCTCAAGCTTGTGAGCCATCATCAGGGCTACAAACATCAGAACAAAAGAGATACATATTAATATGATAATGAAAATTTTCTTCTGAATGTAGTGACAATGATAACATTTGAAATAAAACAGAAAATATACCAACATACTTAAATATTATAGATACAAATAATGATAATATGATACATAATCTGATGATGATAAGCATATCAAATTTTACAGAACTTTAGACTTTAATATAAAAGTAAACAAAAAAAACATATATATATATAAACGTACCATTACTGAGCCATGTCCAAGCATAAACTGAAGAAAACCATAAACATAGGTAGTATGGGGAGGGGTTAAGTAAAAACCCTAAAGGTTTTCTCCTCTAAGTGTAAATACTACAGCTTATCTTTGTTTTGAAAAAGTTTTACAAAATTATATAAAGGAAAAAACAAAATAATATATTCGTATGTACAATAAGGTTGAACATTTTTAACAGAAAATTATAAACACTAGAATCTGAGGTATTTAAAAGAGCATGAGGTATATAATAAAAAAATAAATAAATAAATAAATAACAAAAAGATAAATATACAGTAAACAAATAAAATATACATTACACAAGCAATTTGTACAATAAAGTGATAGAGTTATAATTTAAGGAGACGGAAGATGTTAGCATACGAGGGAGAGATTATCTCTTTGTCAGTTTTATGATTTACGGGTACTCGATCTTTTTCCATATGGATATATATAGCTTCGGAGAGGAGTCGCTTTTTGTAGTTAGGTACGGTGGCTAGGATTTCAGGATTATCAAAATCAAAATGATGGTCAAGGGATATAGCGTGTTCGGATAATTTTGAGGAAAATGGGTTACCGGTGGATATTGTGTATTTGTGCTGATAAATTCTTTTTTTGAGATAGTTTTTGGTCTCGCCTATGTAAATATCTGCCTCAATGTTATGTTTATTACCTGACTATTATTTATTATTCAGTTATAAAGTTATGCATTAAAACAGCAATATAAATCATTGATCATGCTGAGTGGGAAGCTAAAGATTTAAAAAAAAAAATATTATCTTATACTCAAAGTTGGTAAATGTAGTGGTGAGTAGCGTATTTGTACATTTATCGGAGCATGAAGTTTATCAATGTTTTTCATTAGGGTGAACCTTCATTTGAAAAATTTAGTTCTAAATTTTAAACCTTTTAACTTATAAGTAGGGATTACACCTACACACCTCTAAATAAAAAAAAAAACACAGTTAGCGGTATTGAAAAAAAAAATCGTTCGATTTAAATCATGCATTGCTTCAACACTGCTAGAAAATACTAGAAAAAATTGAAAACAGTTCATTATTTAATTTAGTAAGACTAATGGTAGGTGGTAAGTTTAGATTTACTATTAAGGAAGTATGGCGTACGATACACGTATACGAATTGTATCCTCTATGATGATGATTTGGAGAAATCTGCAACACCCGTCATATGGAAATAGGATTAAAAAATAAGTATCAGAAGATATGAAAAAATATATCTTTTACTTTAGGGGACCTCTGCTCTAAAATTTTCAAACGCTTAAAGAGGGAAATTTCTTAATAATCTACTTTTATCTTTTTTGTTAGGCGGTTTTGAACTAGCGCCATTAGTGGATAAAACCCTTTCACTCGGGCGGAGATTGTAGCTAATAGAGAAAGCAAGAAGCTCAAACAGCCGCAGGTGCGACGGGCACATCCCCACGATTAGCAAAGCACAATGGGGAATTCCCTTCGGCGTCTGGATCTATGCTTAGAGCTGTAGCCTGGTTTAGAACTTGTAAGAAAGGCCTGAACATCTTAAGAGTAACAGGTTAAATCTAATCTAATAAGTTGAAACATTTTTAAAAAATTAAAAAAAAGAGGAAGAAATATCCACAATTTTTTACCGAAGAACAGGACAAACTGGAATGATGCGTGATGAATCTACTTTCTAACTCATGCCTAGTAAATTAATTTTGTATTAAAAAAAAAATCTAGTCTCCGTTCCTTCCTTCCTTTTCTCTTTTTGAAATGACAAGTAAATATTCTTCACTTTAAATTAAAAATAAAGAAAAACCTATACCAACAACTCATAAAGGATCTTTGGTACATTTCTTTATAATTACCTGAATGTTTCTTAGTCAAAGTCTTTAAAAAGAGGTGATTTGCCTGAGATTACGCTGAAGTGTTAAGTTTTTATAGAGCCTAGATGAACCCGATAGGTATCTTGATCCAGTGTCGATCCACGACTGTTATTACGGTTTAAATAATTATCTTGCCTTTGAAAGACACCTCCAGTCACTTCAAATTAAAAAAAAATCCATGATTGATATTTAGTTTAGTACTTTGTAAGTACCGTACTGTTTCTAACCCAATGTCTTTAGAAAGAGGTAATGTGCCTGAGATAATACCTAACAACTTAATATTTTAATAACTTTCTTGGATACCATCCATCAAACTCTATAATACATTCAGTCAATGTAGTTAGCATGGAATCTGCAGGCCTTAGTTAGTCATTGACACTTCACATGCAAGTCTCAATCGTCCTTTGTCAATATTATTATTTTTTATTATTCCTGAATTCTTTTGCATCAAGGACAGAATAGAATTTTTTTTTCTCAATAACTTTTTGGTAGGACTTTATTTCAAATTTATTTAATTTTATATTTGTAATATAAGCACTTTACCTGTAGAAAATTCCTGTTTCACCTTCATTGTAATTTGAATGAACCTATTCTTCCCTTCTTTCTGCCTCAAATAATAATAAAAATAGTTATGGACTACCCATCTTGTACATTCCATCGGCCTTATTATTTATTCAGACAAGTAAATTGATAATAATTATTATGGTATGTGATGAAATCAAATGTAATAAATCTATTTTTAAATCAGTTTTAAGGGTAATTATGTTTAATAAACACGATAAAGTAAATTGTACATTATTGGATATGCTATGACAAAAAGAGTGGATAAGAGTCTAATTGATCTACTGAAGACGGAAGATACCATGAAACATTCTAAAAATAATTTTTATATCTATCTAATTCAGGAAGAAGTTTTAGCCCCATAAAGCTACCTAAAATAAGACAGATTCTTTCATTTAAAAAATGTAAATAATATTTTTTTGTTTTAGTAAATATTTAAACAACACTAAACTTGAGACAAAACGTTGAGACATGTCACTCAAGAAGGAAAGAAGCGTTAGCTAACCAAAATATGACTGTTGCTTCACAGAATTCCTAAAGTCATTGGGCAATTATAATGTTAGATTGCCGTGTTATCTTTATGACCCTCTGCTTCATGACACAGATAAAAGTTGTAAAAACGTCCGCATGGATTACCGGCCTGTTTGGTCTTGGGTGTTGTTTACGACCTTTTGGGATGATGTTTGCTCTGCAATCTCGATTATGGAAATGAGAACATAATCTCTGAGTGGGGGTGGTTTCCTAACTCTTCAGTCTACGCTTTTCATTTCATATAAATTCGTCATATCACGTACTAATAGCCACAAAAAAAGTTAAAATTACTTCTTTCACTGACCGACACCCGGATTAATTTCCTCCTTAAAAAGAAATATTACTAGGTTTTGAGGCTTCAAACTACATATTTATGGTTAGGTGTCTTGTTAAATTATTTTAGTTAATGTTACATTTTTTCACAAGAACTTCCATTATTTTGGAATTCGTTAGTGCTTTTCCTCATCATTTATAGTTCTTGGTTAATTAAGTGTTACTACTCCATCTTATCAGCTGTTAAAAGCTTATGAAAATAACAGTAATTATAGATTAATGTGGAGAATATTCTAAAATAAGGAAACATGTATAGTCCCAATCATAAGTGAAGAAAATAAAATTAAATATAGTTTTAGAAACCATTGTTTTCTAAATTATTTCTAGACAGTCAATGAGTGCTTTCAATAATTTATATAACGAGATACACCTACTGGTTATTAAAAAGAAACAACAGCATAATTAGTGATTTTATTTATTTATCAAAATCACTAAATAGCAGGTAAAACCCTGAAATCAGAATCACATCAAAAGTAGAAAGCGGCGTGGTCTCATGTATAGATAGTGCACTAATGTAATTAATGTACGGATCTCAGGTTCTGTTCTTCCAACCGTGGGGCGACCCTAGGGTACCGATATCCCCTCGGGGTACAACAAGCCTCTATAAAGTGGGTACCCAAACCTGGCGGCTGAGCGTTATCTCCGCCTCATGATCATTCCACGGCCGTTGGCCTAGGAACAGTACGGATCGCTATACACTATATATTCTGAGCCCGAAATGAGCCTTCATAAGATACAGATATAGGTTTCATTTATTTTTTTATTCATGTAGGAATTCCATATTTATTTATAAATTTATTTTTTAAGAGCCACAACGAATTTACTATACCAATTTTAAAGGAATACCCAAGGACTTATACTAATCTACTTGTATTACTAATTACTTACATTTATACTATTCACTTTCCTTATCGGCCAGTTGTTAATCACTTAAGAAGTAATACACATTTTATATGATTTTACATAGTAGAGATAGAATGTAATATATATCCACAATGAAACTAAATAAGCTTAGTATAAATAGTCTGAGCTACAAAAACCATTCATCAAGTAAGTTTTTAATAAATTTCTACTGTTTTTTTAGATTAGTTGTGCTGGATGATTATGTTATTTTGTATATATTTGACGCATTAATATTAAACAAAAACAGTACTTACTGAAATACTACGCGTATGCGTAAGTTTTTATTATATTTACTGTGTATTCATCTATTTCTTTTATAAATATATAAATAATTTTCTGTTGATGGCACTTGTTTGTTAAAGTGTTCCTTCAGCGTGTGTTCTCCAAATTCAAATGCCGGATGTGTTTTGCAATTGTCGTTAATGCAACAATTTGTGAGTAATTCACAGTTCCCGGTTGCATCCCGGGTTATCCAACTGCCCGTTGCTCATCCTGTAATTTAGAAATCACATAAGGCCCATGCGGTCACCGTGGCGTGTTCAGTTCATGGGGTCTTTCCTCTGCGACATTATGTTTACTAATGTCTTCAAGATTTATGTATGTTAATAGTTCTATTGTCATTAGACCCCGAAGTTATGTAAAGGCTTTTTCCTGCTATTTTGTCAAGAGGAGGAGGAAGTGTCAGTTCTTTCAGTTCTTTATAGTTCTTAGCACTATTCTTTCGAGTGCTCTTTGCCATTCCCGTCTCCAAAGGCCACAATTGTGTAACGAAATTGAAACTGGAGACTCCAGGAAAGGAAGCCTCTGTTTCCTTTGTAAAAAGCTGGAATGACATTATTAAGAAAAAGCTGGACCCAAGGTGATGGCAAGAAACTGGAAAGCTTCATCTATTTTTTTGCGGCAGTTTCTTTTTTTCCTTGTTGGCTGAAACAAAGGAAGTAGATGTTCTTTCCTAGATTTAGAAAAGGGCTATCGGTGGCTTTGCTTCATTTACTTAAAAGTATTTATTTATTTACCACAATTAAAAAACGCTAGAAATGGTTTATTATTTTCAAATAAGGGTATTAAAGTTTCTATAGCTGTTTACATGCAACCGAATAATATGAAAAGTTATAATAATTCAAAGGAAAATGACCTATCACCACTCCTAATCTCTGGTATTTCTTAACTGATTAATGAAATATGAGAACAAGCATTAATATATGAACTTTTTATATTATAAGATTTAAAGGCTGAAATGTAAGCACACAATAAAATAAGTTTATCTTAGTAATGTGTTTTTCTTAATGACCGCACCTTCAACCAATTTCTCCATTAAAAAAAAAAAATGCTTTTTATATTCATTCGCTCATCTTAGGTACTAATACCATTTGTATAGTTTTAGAATTAAGTTCATAAAAAAAAAAGTTAACTCTTTTCCACAGCATACTAATCACTTATGTCCCCTGGTGCTACTTGGATACAAATAATGAAATATTTCATATATATATTTTATATATATATATATATATATATATTATATATATATATATATTTAAATGTGTGTGCAAAACTAAAGAACGATAGTTGGAGTCGTACAGTGCTATATCGAAGAGAATGGCAATTCTTATTTAGAAAGAGCTACTTGCTGGCCTTCGTATTCTCCCTTGCCCATTTAAAGAACTTAAGATTTGTCTCTTCAATCGTAATTGATGCCTTTAAGCAAGGTCCTACTTGTGTATACTTCCCTGATGAAAACATAGGAAGTGTGTTATTTAGTAATTCTTTTTCATGGTGGCTATAGATTACAGAAATTCAGGAAATTCTGTGCTAATGTCTTATATGTTCTAAAAAACAAACTGATATAAAGAAGGAATGAAGTTGGTGGAATATTCCGTTTCAGTTATCACGATTTTTTTTAATACATTAAAAAAAAAAACTTATTTTAATAATGGTATTTTGCTTATAATTTACGAATTATACGTTCTGAGTTTGCAACATCGCAGGTGGTTAGCTTAACTTTTTGCAAGCTCTACGACACGCGATGAGCAAAATCGATAAAAAAAAATATAAAAAATTCGAAGGGTCGTACTAACCGAATTTGGAATTTAGAAAGACTGTTCGGTTTTAAATTTGTTTCCTAAAACATTCATTCTATAACATTTTTCGATTGGGATAGTAGTTTTAAAGTTGCAAATATCTCTTAAGTGACCAAGTTGGGTTTTTGAAAAAAAAAAATGAAAAATATTTCATTTCCGAAATTTGATTTCGGCAATATTACTGAACTAAATTCATGGACGAGGTTAATTTTCTGTTGGAGGTTTTTGAGTTATTGGCGAAAAACTGAAAAATAGCGAAAAATAGTTAATTTTATCACCTACGATGTTGTTAACTCAGATTACTTATATTAAGGACCATTAAAACGATTTCAACCTTATTCCAAATAAGTTTTATCAATATTTAACATTTCATCAATTCCCACAACTTTCCTTATTGTACTGGGCATTTAGATTTCAAGGCATAGCGAAGTTCCGAGTAGGGGTTCAGAATGCCCTGTCTGATTGAAATATAAACGATATTTAGTTATTGATGTGACCCATAATAGAAATCATCGAGGCTTTATTTAGAAAAAGCAAATACTTGTTACTGAAAAACAGTTTCTAATGCTGAACAAAATCGGACGTGTTTTGTGTTTCTATCTTCATTTCCAACGACCGTAGGTGTTTAATGATAGTTCGTGGATTATTAAGTCATTTGTCATGTTTTATCGACTTTTTCGCTTTCTACATCCGAAGTGTGCGGACTGAGTCTCCAAATCTAAAATGCTGTGTAACATGCTGTAGTCCTTTTGTTCCATACAACACCATTAGCCTGGTATTCTTTCAACTCATGCCCCTTCTCCACATTTCACCCGATATTCAAAATCTTTTAGCAGTTTGTAAGTCATCTGGTGGTTGGCTTGATTGGGTGCTTGTTTTGATTTTCTCTCCTTAGACGGTTTCCCTTGTATTGTCTTCGCTACTTTCTTTTGGCATATCTTGAGTCGAAAAGCTGTTGTAGTCCTTTTTTGGATATTGTTAGTACTGGTTTTGCCAATATGCTTTTTGACCCCATGTATGTGTGTTATAACAAAATTTATATTCTTGTTAAACTATAAATTTTATATGAAATAGCTATAGGTACAAAGCTATAGTATAATAGAAATAAAAATACAATATAGAGAAAAATATATTTATTTATTATTGAAATACCCCTGTCTCAACAGGCCCTTGGGAACTCCTAGGTTTTTACCAATATATTATAAAACATTTTTCATCAAAACCATTAGGTAATTTACTTTTGCTTCTGTCTTGGAGTATTTTGTAAATAATTCCCTGTATGTTAAGCTTCTTACTTATAGATCCATACCGTTACCATTCTACCAGTAAGTGTTATCTGGATCTTGGGGTACCACCTCTTGAAGAATTGGGAGCCTTTCAAATACACAGCAGGTAACAATTGGAAATTTCGCGATGGCTGAATCCAAGGCACGATTTTATCTCCTCTTTTCTTAATTTTTTTTTTCCGTTTTCTTGCAGTAATTTGGAGTGTTAGCTGATCTACTAGTTAGTAAACCTTGTAGCGAAGTGCATGTCCGTAACATTCAATAAAGTTAGAATCAGTCATAATTACTCCGAGAGGTTTGAGGTTTGATCTGGTTTGAAACAATGGACTTTCCTCTATATTATTAAATTTAGCATTAAAATATATGGAAAAGAAGACACGTACCGAAAAATATTCAAAATCGGGTGTTAAGCTTCCGATGGTTTGGTACTGCTGGCCGAAGACGTGGTAACTGTACAATTACATACAAGTACGTTAATAAAAACCGGTAAAGGAAAGGGGTTGAAATAAACACTTATAAGACAAAATGATGAATAATAGAAATGGTGATCTTGGTGGTATTGATATATCAAAATATATGTGTTTATACATAGATGAATTTAAGTATTTAGGTTCTTTAATAACTAGAACGAAATCCAGGAGGAAGTAAAGGCGGTAAATGTTTATGAGGGGACGGGATGGCTGAGTGGGTTAGCGTACGTTTCTTTGAACGAGTCTCGGTGCTGGGGGGCTTTTATCTCAGCATTTAATTTTCCGTCCTCACCCCCTTACCCGAGAAACTCGTATAGCCTTCAATGGCGAGGAAGGGGTGAGCGAAAAAAATATGCTTATTATGCTGTTGCGAAATTACTTAGCTCGCGGCATCTGTTGTAAAGAATTCATAAAAACAATTGTTCCATACTAATTTGAAAAGTGGTCGCTTACTTTGAAGGCTTAAGAGCGCCTTAAGGTTGTCGAAAATAAAATACTACGGGATGTATATAGTCCAAAGAGGTCTAAGGTAATTAGGGAATTTAAAGGTTTACACAACGCGGAATTACAGAGCTTGTATCCAGCCTTTGTAATTGATTTGATAATACCACGGCGGTTCAAATGGGCGTATAATGTTGTTTAACTTAGTGAAGAACAACTTCCTTAAACGTTAATATGCACTGAACCGTCTGGTAGGCGTCCGAGGCGTCTATGTGAGGATTGTATTAAGTCTGATCTAGGGGGTTTAAGCTTGGACGGTGATTGTTGGACGCATCTGTGTAGGCGGTTTTTTAGTGGTATCGGCATCGAACAATCATGTTTGCTAAGCCTGTTATTATTATTAATTTCTTCAGTTTGGTTTACATTTTCTCGCCTTGGCCTTTTAAGGAAGTTCTATAATTTTTACCTTATTAATCTCATCTGTTTGAGCTGTTCGGGATGCAGTATATGCCTTTTCATTCTGCCTAATCCCATTTGGAATACACGGCGGACTTGTTTAACAAACTTTTAAAGAAGGTTCTAAAGTTCGGATATTGTATTCGGTCAACGGAAGTAGCTCAATGAACAAAGCTGATTGTTTTATTTATTATTAACGCAATGAAATCTTTAATTGAGTTTCAATCCATTGAAGGGTCACTTTTTTTATTTAATAATAATAATAATAGGCTTAGCGAACCCGAAGGTTCGATGCCGATACCACCAAATTCCGCCTACACAGACTCGTCCAATGGTCACCATTCAAGCCCAAGCTCCCGAGATCAGCCTTAACGCAATCCTCCCTTCTCCGCTTCGGCCTACCTTTCGGACGCCTACCAGTCGGATCAACAAATACCAACTTTCTCGGAATCCGCTCGTCATCGAGCCCAACAACTTTACTCCTCGCCCATTGGAGTCTCCGCGATGCAATCAGCTCAATTATATTTACAGGATGCAAGTTCCGCAATTCCGCGTTATGCAACCTTCTAAACTCCCCAGTGGCCTCATCTCTCTTTAGACCAAATATTTTACGCAATACCTTTTTTTTTTATTTTTTTTATTTAATAAAGAATATATTTTTCTTAAATTAGAAAACTAATTATTATGCGTCTGCCGGTTTAGAATTCTACTCCTTTGGTCTATATCAAGTACATAAATTTCCGCTACTTGTGATTTGGTGGCTACACCACTCAGATTGGAATCCGGGGCTACGACCCACTTGTGGAATGGGCTGGCCGTTGGCTGATATCCTACCCCGTGCCCTGGCCTTGTTGCTAATGAGTTCAAATTGCTGCATACTCTTGCTGTAAATTTCTTTAAATGAAGTGGAACTGCAGCTTTTTCATTGCTAAATAAGACTGGCAGGCGTTTCCAGTTCTTCTGTAGCAGCATTTACCTGTTATTGCAATTTTTAGAAGTACTAAAAACCCGTTACAGTTTCCCGTTTGTTAAAGGTAATTTTTTTTTTTTTTTTTCGTTCACCAGATTTGTCCTGCTTACATACTTAAGTTTTTGAAATTACCTTAAAGTTATTTGTAATTACCTTTTTGATACAATTTTGATAGCGTTAACCTAACATGACTGTTTGGTTAGTAACTGAGTTAATTACTGCAACCTAATTATGGTTATTTCAAAAACAAATCTAAAGCCAAAAGTAAAACTAACTCCAAAGTCAGTTTCTAAAACAAATTTAAAACCCAAAGTACAACTAGCCCCTAAGTCAGTTAAAAATAAAACATCAATACAAGCTAAGGAAGTTAAAAGCGAAAACAAACCTATGTTACCAACGACTACAATCATGTCAGACTCCACGGAATGCCCAAGTACACTTCGAGAATGGACTAAGGTCTCTAGAAGAAAATCAGTCTCCCCGAGAACTGTTTCCCCTGTGTTAAACAGGCAAAAAAGTTTTGAATCCATAAATCCGTTCAATGTTTTAAATGTAGAAGAGGAAGCTCATCCCACTGAATCAGTACCAATTACTTCTAAACCACCACCAATTCATGTAAAATCGGTCTATAATTTTGCACAATTTTGTGAAGATCTTATAAAAGAAGCTGGGAAGAAAAAGTTTACACTAAAATCTAACCTCAACGGAACAGTAATAATGCCAACTGACTCGGACGCATATCGTAATATTATCAAATATCTTAAATCGAAAAATGCTCAGTACCACACCTATCAGCTTCAAGAAGATAGACCGTTCCGCGTAGTAATAAAAAATCTACACCCTACACTGAGCTGTGATATGATAAAAGAAGAATTAGAGGAGGAAGGTTATAGTGTTATCAAAGTTCACAACATTATTCACCCTAGATCCAAAATACCCCTTCCAATGTTCTTCGTTGATCTAAAAAAAAATGATAACTGTGATCAAATATTCTCATTACAATATTTATATCACACTCGTATAAAAGTGGAAGAACCTCGGTACAGAAATGAAATAGTCCAGTGTAAGAGGTGTCAAACATATGGTCATACGAAATCTTATTGTAACCTCAAACCACGGTGTGTGAAATGTGCAGGCCCACACCTCTCCGAGAGCTGTAAGAAAGGACGCGATGTGCCACCCAAGTGTGCACTCTGTGAAGAAGCCCACCCGGCCAACTACAGGGGATGTACAGTTCACAAGGAGCTGAAGCAACTGAGGCAACACCCGCCGGCGAGAAGTCCAAGATTTTATGAAGGAGCTGAGCAACTGAGGGAAGTTGAAGAGCACCAGAAAGCTAACATTTCGGTAAGGTATCTTCAACCGGCGCCTCGACAAACGCAACCTGACTTCACACTACCTCCACAACCACACAATGTACCAACATCTTCAAACTTCATTCCTACGACAGAAACTACATCGCTACCCAATGCTGTTCCCCATAGCAACGCTCAACTGGACGTCACAACATTACTAACTAACTTCATTAACGAATTTAAAAATGTTGTGAGTCCCCTCATCTCACTTCTCACTACCTTAATGCAACATCTCCTGCCTAAAATTTCATCATGAAAGGATTGAAAATTCTTTTATGGAATTCAAATGGCATACTATCCCACAGAAACGAGTTAGAAGTTTATATTAATGATAATGACATAGATGTGGCATTACTGACTGAGACACACTTGACAAGCCGGATGCAATTCTTTATACCATATTACAATACTTTTAGAACCGATCACCCTTCAAACACTGCTAAAGGCGGCACGCTAATTCTTGTAAAGCAATCCATCAGCCACCATTTTAATTTCTCTGAGGCTAGCGTAAGCCTACAGTGTTGTTCTATTATATTGAATGTATTTCCTTATGATTTGTCTCTTGCTGCTGTTTACTGTCCGCCTGGTGAAAGTTTGTCATCTCAAATATTTAACGATCTGTTTCATAACTTAGGTAATAAATTTTTATGCGGTGGGGATTTTAATGCTAAAAATCAAGTATGGGGTAGTAGAATGACTAATTCTAGAGGTAGGGCCTTACATAACGCCATTCTTTCCAGCAATTGTTCGCATATATCTCCCTCTTCACCAACCTACTGGCCAACTGACCTGAACAGAATACCGGACATTTTAGATTTTTATATCTGCAAAGGGCTCAACCAATTGCATTATGATATTAAAAATTTGTCCGATCTTTCCTCTGACCACTCTCTTTTGTTGCTAACAATAGATATTAAACCATTTTTAAAATGTCCCCTTCCGACTCTTACACCAGGTCCTGTTGATTGGAAACGCTTTCGAAAAATATTAGACAAATCAATATCGCTTAACACTATCCTCCGAACTCCAGAAGATGTTGATGATGCAGTGCAACTATTGACAAATGGTATCCAACAAGCGGCTTGGAATTCTTCTTGCCCCAAAAACATGTTAATGAGATAAACCAAAGAAATTCTGTCATTCCAGAATCTATTAGATTTCTTATACAAGAGAAAAGAAAAGCGCGTAAAAAGTGGCAGAGAACTCGTTATCCCTCTGATAAGTATATTTTTCGTCAACTTTCAGTGCAAGTACATGACGAACTGAAGCGTTTTAAAACGGAAAATTTTAATAACC